>JAHWFO010099709.1:315612-320612 GCA_023313115.1 Rhysida immarginata
CATCCACTTTTGACAAGCGCCCAGCGTCTACGAACGCTGCGGAAAAGGGTCTCTAGTGGAGGTCCGTGGTCTGCAGTTTCGTTAAACTTCCCGCCTTAGTATAGAACTGCACGTTGACGGATCCGCCCGGCACCTTTTCTCAAACCTCGGTTAAAAATCTTTAAGTCTGCCAACCGAGAGGATTCCCGTGGCCGGTTGGAATCCAGCTAAACCCAGACCAGAATTCTAGGTCGTTTGAGAGTCCATGTCAGCTTGTGGAGATGCGTCTACGGCAATGGACTGCTCTTGTACGAACGAGACTAAAATCTGTTTAACACAACTCCGAGCGGTGGATCACTCGGCTCGTGGGTCGATGAAGAACGCAGCCAACTGCGTTAAGTAATGTGAATTGCAGGACACATTGAACATCGACGTTTCGAACGCACATTGCGGCCCCGGGCTTGTCCCGGGGCCACGCCTGTCTGAGGGTCGATAAAATCTTACTCGCGGGTCTGACATGCTTTGCCAGAAAGTCCCATCCCGCTCACTGGAGTACGCTCCCGGTCCTCACGGAGGAGGGAAAACGCCTCCAGTAAGAAATGTACTAAAAAAACGGCTGAAAGCCAAATTGTAAACGAGGGCCTGACAGAGGCTTGCAAGAAAGACCCTGCGTCTCGCTGGAGAACGTCTTTCCTCACGGAGGGAGAGACGCCTCTGGCTAGAATAAAATAAAAAAATATATTGGTGGCTGGCACGTGGACAGAGAGTGTTTGGATGCCGCGGAAAAGTAGAGGATGGCTTCGGCCTGACTCTAAGTCCGTCTGCGGTCCTCTTGTCATCTTTTTGCCTCCTCAACTCCCTTCCGTGCACTTAGTTGTGCGTTCTGAAGGGCATAGGGGTTTGGGGGTTTGAGGGAAAAGGAGGCAGCCTCTTGCGTCCATGCCGTCACTAGAAACCAACTCGACCTCAGATCAGACGAGATGACCCGCTGAATTTAAGCATATATGTAAGCAGTGGAAAAGAAACTAACGAGGATTCCCCTAGTAACGGCGAGTGAACGGGGAAGAGCCCAGCGCCGAAGCCCTCATCTGTAGCGGACGACGGGCAATGTGGCGTTTGGGAGGAGCTTCTCCCGGCAGATCGCGGAAGCCTAAGTCCCCCTGACCGGGGCTACTGCCCGTGGCGGGTGCAAGGCCCGTTTGGCTTCTCGTTGTGTCTGCCGGACGGCTCTCTCCCTGGAGTCGGGTTGCTTGGGAGTGCAGCCCTAAGTGGGTGGTAAACTTCACCGAAGGCTAAATACTTCCACGAGACCGACAGCGAA
This sequence comes from Rhysida immarginata, assembly GCA_023313115.1. Lineage (NCBI taxonomy): Eukaryota > Metazoa > Arthropoda > Chilopoda > Scolopendromorpha > Scolopendridae > Rhysida > Rhysida immarginata. The sequence continues at coordinate 316,913 of JAHWFO010099709.1, forward strand.
CAAGTACCGTGAGGGAAAGTTGCAAAGAACTTTGAAGAGAGAGTTCAAGAATACGTGAAACCGCTCGGAGGCAAACGGGTGGGCCCTCGAAAGTCGAACGGGGGGATTCAGCCAGTCTGCTTGTCGACGGGCGCCGCGATGTACGGAGACCCGTACTTCCGATGGCTGGCCGGCAGCGGGCGGGTGCAATTCCCCCTCAGTAGGACGCCGCGACCGGTTGGGTTTGCCCGTAAGAAAGGCGGTCTTAAGGGGCAAGGACATTTCCTTGAATGGGTTATTAACCCCTGCCCACCCCGTCCAGAGGACCATAAGGCAGAAAAAAACAAAACAAAAAAAACAAAAAAAACAAAACAAAAAAAAAAACAAAAACGAAACCACAGCCGAGGGTGTCCCCACCACATCCCGCAGGCAGAACCAGCAGAGAAAGGGATGAGGCCCTGAAAGTGAAAGTTTGTTGAAAGGACACCCAAGGGTAAAGGAAAAAAAAAATTTTCATAATTTCAGATCAAGCAAAATGACCAAGAATAACCAAATATAAAAAAATAAAAAAATAAAAAAATTGCAAGAAGCGCATGTACTACACAGAACTACACAATCTACACTGAAATTTTAGTACATCAAATATTACTGTATTCCCATAGATTTTGAAAAATTAAAACTAAAAGTCATAAGCAAGTAGGGCCTTTTTTGTGAAAATGTTAAATGCCTCAAGTATATCATTTTTTAGAAGAACCCTTTTTTGAAAGGGGATAGCATATCCTTTCTTTTGTAAAGTAGCATGGAGCGTCTTCCTGGCCTCTGAAATTTGTGAATGTTCACATATCATAAGAAGATGGTCTGGTCCATGCTCACCTCTGCCACAAGGGTATGCAGATCCAGTCTGTCTTATTTTAAACCGTTGAAGATACGTTAAGAATTTACCATGCCCAGATATAAATTGTGTTGTATAATGACTTATATTTAACATATTAGTTGAGACTGTGTCAATATATTCATATACCATCCTGCCTTTTGAACTGTTTGTCCATTCTTTTTGCCAGGTATTTAGAGCCTCTTTGAATATTATTCCTTTATAGCTTTTAAAAAAGGGGAAGACATTTGGTAAAACATTTACTGGGTAAGATAGTGCCGCCATTTTTGCTTTCATATCTGCGAGTTCATTACCTGGTATACCTGCATGTGCTTTGACCCAGGCAAGTGTCACCTTGATGTTTTTAGGTAACTCAAATAATAAATTACTTGCATGAACACATTGTCTAGATTGGGCGTGATTACTAGCAATTGCTTTGAGGGCCGATTCAGAATCAGAAAAAATAGTAACATTTAAATGTTCACTGCTTTTGTTAAATTTTATCCAACTCAATGCTTCGATGATAGCTTGCACCTCAGCCTGAAACACAGAACATGTGGGCCTGAGTGTGAAAATCTGACTATGTATCAAATCCTTATCTTCCAACACCACAAATGCTCCACCGATAGTGTTTGATATTCCTGAGCCATCAGTGTAAATTTCTACGTCGCTTCTTTTTGAAATCATTTCCCAAGATTGAATATATAAAGAATGATAATTCCAAGGTGGAAGTCTCTCAATGGTCATAAGAGGGAGCTCAAATCCAGGGTAGCCTTCTTTTCTAAGTAGTTGTTGTTGATAGCGACAACTTGCCTCTAAATGTAGAGGAATGCAACCTGTCAGAATGTCTAGTGCCTCATTTGAGGTGGTCCTGTAAGCTTTAGCAAGAGCAAGAAAGAATGGCCGTTGTGCTGCTCGCAAGCGTTTTACAATACGTGTATCATGTGCCCTAACTCCCCATATCTCAGCCCCATATAAAAGCATAGGTCTTATAACTCTTAGAAGAAGTTCTCGTCTTGCGTTTGTAGAGAGGCCCCAAGTTTTGCCTGCAAAAATATAGAGCTTAGAACCAATGATTCGTGTCTTTTTTGATAAATAAGATACGTGTTCCAACCACAGAAATGAAGGTTCAACAATAAATCAAGATATTTAAGTGTTTTCTCGATAGGGAAGGTTCGTCCACCAAACCTGATTACTGGTTCACGAATCACTTGATGGTAGGGAATAAACAGACATTTTGTTTTGTCCAGATTGAAGCTCAAAGGGCACCTCCTTGCCCATCTGTTCGAATTTTCCCAGATTTCGGGCAGTAAGTTCTCTATCTTCTTAACTGATGGGGCTGAAACTATGACTAGACCATCGTCTGCAAAGGCTTGGCATTTCCCCTTGCCTAAGTCACATTTCTCTAAAGCATGAAACCAGCCCTCCATGATGATGTTCCACAGGATAGGCCCAAGTGAAGATCCCTGTGGGCAACCTCTTTCCATTTTCCATTTAACTCCATTACTAGTAACCTCCCTATCTTTCAAAAAGTCAACAATTATATTTATAATATAGGTTGAGCAAGGAGTTTTTGTAAGAGATTCTATTATAGAATGGTGACTAGGTGAGTTGAAGGCATTTGATAGATCAAAAGACATTACAAGAGAGTGTTCTTTTTGTTTCTTGACTACTGACAGAGTATCCCGAACACTTTCCATAGCCATATTAGTATTACGTCCTGGTCGAAATCCAAATTGATGTTCGTTCAAAACTTCCATAGTTTCCAGTTGAAAGATAAGTCGTCGTGCACATATTTTATCTAATAGCCTACCCAAAACTGGTGCTAAGCATATTGGACGGCATGATCCATCGCTCTTTGGAACCCAACACACCGTACAGAGCTTCCAGAGTTGTGGAAAACAGCCGTGTTTTAATAGTTTATTATAGAACTCAACAAAGAATTCTGGAATTGCGTCATAAATATAATGCAAAGCAGCAAGAGGAATTCCATCTGCACCAGGTACTTTTTTGATGTTAAAAGAAGTAATAGCATATTTTATCTCGGAAGGAGTCACAGAAGGAATCTCCTCTTCAGTTGCTTTGGGTGGAATGCATGGATAAAAGACACCTCCAGAATTATTATCTTTTGGGAAATATTTTTGTAAAAGGGCAAAAGAAGTTTCTTCCTCTGTTAATGTGAACTGTCCATCTGCTTTGATTGTACGTAGAGGGGCAGATTTCTTGGCCTTCATAGTGAGAAGCTTCATAGGAATGGAAAAAGGATCCTTCCTACTTACTTCATCGCAAAATTTTCCACATTCTTTAAATCTAGCTGCTTTAATTGCTTTCATGTATTGACCCGTCAACCTAAGATAAGTTATTCTCCTTTGCTGTCTTGACGAAAAGATTGTTGTGGCCTGAAAAGACTTTTTTGCCGCATTGACTTTTCGTCTTTGAGCCGTCAGGTCGTCATTCCACCAGGATGTAAATTTCTTCCTCATTTGACCCCGTTGTGGCATTGACTTCTGGCAGCCTTCCATGCAAGCAATTTGCAAGATAGCTGCTGTGTTGTTTAATGACTCTTTAGTCTGACAATCTTTTAGTTCTGAAAATGATTGAGCAGCTTTGCTGAGTTGTGTCTGAAACTTAGACCAATTGGCTTTCTTATAATTACAGCCTATCAAAATACTCTTCATGGGATGGCCCAGGTCGACTTCAAATGTTATCAGTCTGTGGTCACTTAGAGTTTCGCAGTCATTGACAAGCCAATAATGTATAGCAAGATTCTTTGAGGAAGAGATATCTATCCAGCTAGACCCATTGACCGTAGAGAATGTAGGTAACGAATCTGTTGTATTAGCTACTTCT
>JAHWFO010099709.1:325612-331522 GCA_023313115.1 Rhysida immarginata
GAAAGCCAAAGTTGGCTTGGCCAGAGTTATAATCGGATTCATTTACGAGACAGTGGGGCAAAAGTTAGAGCCTACTCTTGGCGGACCAACCAACTGGGTCCCCCTATTCGACATACGGTCGGTCGAAGAAGGGCTCAAGCTATTCGAGGAGCAACGCAAAATTCGCCCACAGACTCTTAAGAAATACCTTACCGCTTTCACGGAGTGCTTAGCCGCTCAGCTGCAGAGAAATGAGGGCCTGTCCGACCCGAATTTCCGCTTGAAAATAGAGCAGCTGTGCGAATGTCTGAAGCTAAGAGCCAGGGCTTCCCTTCACAGGGGGCGGGACCGGATGCAAGATGATCTCTATCAGACCATTGGCGGAGACGTGGACGAGGAGCGGGCGAAATATGCCCTTACCACGGCACTGAGGAGCCCAGAAGTGGCTGCCACCGTCAAGAGCCTGCTCTCCAAAGGGCACTTAAGACCGAAAGAGCGCAACTATCTCATCGGATTCTGTGCCGCGTGTGTCTCGCTGGTTCAGGGCAAAAGGCCCGACGTCCTTTGCAATTTAACCCTCCACGAGTACCAAACGGCGAAAACCGTGAACGGATCAAGAGTCGCGCTCGTCCGCCACCACAAGACCGAAAAGCAGGGAGCCAGTGCTATCGTGATCGAGGGATTACTCGCCGACGTCCTGGAATGGTTCCGCCGGGAAGGAGAAGGACAGAATCCGCCCAGGGAACCGACGGATACCCTTGTGTTCAATTCGGAAGGGAGGCCACTGAAACGTATCAATCGCCAGCTCACCATGTTACAGGCGAAGCACGGGCTACCCGTCGTCGGAGCTCGCGATGCTCGAAGAATTCTGAATTCGCTAAGCGTGATGTCCGGATCGCCTGGCTCGTTCATTCACCGGTATCTGAATCACTTTCCGTCAACAGCCGCACAGCATTATCAAGCAGGGAACGCCAGCTTTTATCAAAGCGCGTACTGCAAGGTAAACAGTTTTTTGAATATCGCGCCTTCGGAAGGCGTGACCCCTTCGGAAGAAGCTTCCAGCATAAGCGAAGGAGAAGATGAGACTCAAGGCGAGGAGCAAACGGACTCTGATGGCAGCGCATTTTAACCTATTAAATTGTTGTTAAATAAATAAATGAATGAATCTGTATGTAACCTAACTAACTAACTTTCTCAACAACGCACTTGCTAAGGGACAGGTGAACAAAGCTCGAATGGGCCTCCTGGAGCACGGTGGTGGCTGTAGCCCCCCCTTCCCGAGATGTGCGCCGGAAAGCCCCGCAAGCAAGGAGCATACGTACGTACTTCTCTTAGACCGCTTGTGCGCAAGACAGCACGCGGTGGGGCCAGGCAGCGCCCCCGGGGCTCTCTGGGGCACGTGGGAGAACTAGCGGGCGCTCCTTAGCCCACTCGTGCGCTCGGTAGCACCGTCGGGCCGTACGGCACCTAGGGGCTGTCTTGAGCGCGAGTAGGCCGACGCGCGCGGTCCGAAACAGCCGGGTCGGGGCGTGGGCGCTCGAGGGCCTGTCGCGGACCTTTTACTGCCGCCGAGTCTGTTGTGGTCAGGCACATCTCTTGCCCGACCCAGGATCTGTCCCCTCCGAGTCTGCACGGGCATGTCCACCTCTTCCGGTTCTGATTCCTGTGGTCGAGTCGGTTGGCCTTTGTCTGGGGCCGATTCTTAGTCCAAGTCCCATAGCAAGGTTTCAACCGATCTACATGCACAATTTGCCTGTCCCTTTTCCAGATACCTTCAATTTCGTAACTAACTCTAGGTAGAATTTTCTTAATATTAAAGGGTCCCAAGTACCTGTGCCCCAATTTGTTTTTTCTCCCCCATTACATAATTCCCAAACCTTCTTTCCCAGAGCATATGAGTGCAACCTCACTCTATCCTTATTTCTTTGCGCCACTCCTTTAGCTTTGTTCACCTGGCTTATCTTTTCTGCCTTCTCCCTTGTTCCCATAAGTCTTAGTACTAGATCTGAGCGATAGTCCTGAATGGGTACATTATCATCATTCCCTCTCTCCCAGGAAAATGGGGTTCTAGGATCAAATCTGTATAGAAGAAAGGTAGGTGCCTCGCCAGTGTTACCATTGGGGTTGGTATGTATAGTGAAGAGGGCCTCTTCGAGCCTCTCATCCCAGTTTTCTGAGTCATCATCACACAACGTTCTAAGGACCTCAGTGATGGATTGGTTGAGCCTCTCCATCAATCCATTAGAGTTTGGTCTGTAGGCAGTAATGAAATGGAAGTCAATGTGTAAGTCCTTGCACAGGACTTTCAGTAATTCTGAAGTAAGTTAGCCCCCTGTCAGAAATTAACTCATGAGGTATCCCGTACCTACAAATGATTCGTTCCATTGTCGCCTTAGCTACACCCATGGCTGACTGTTCAGGTAGTGCGCATGCCTCTGGGAACCTAGAAAATACATCCATGCACACTAATATATATTTATTACCTCCCAAGCTATCAGATCCATAGAGGCCTTCTGAAAAGGAAAAGACGCAGATAGATCTTCCTGAGAAAAAGCCTTTCCTTAGGGCAACTTACATTGCTGGCACACCCTGCAATTTCTGTAAAAGTTTTTAATTTTCTCTTCTATGCTGGGCCAAAAATACCATGTTCTAATTTAACGGAGTGTTCTACATACCCCTTGATGACCTGCTAGACTACCTGAGTGAGCTCTTTCAATCAGCTCATAATGCATTGATTTACCTACACAAAGCTTATTACGATCATTCAGACCCTTCTTCATCAGCATCTTATCCTGAATTATGAATCCCTTTCTCTTCCTTTTCCTCTTGATCAGGGGTGACATAATTGGGTCACTATGTTGTGATTCAACAATTTTGTTGATCGGAGACTCATTGCTCATCTAAATGACTTGGAATTTATCGACTTACCCACATGACCACCTTGACTACTTGAATGTCATATTCTCTGAATTTGTAAATATACATCAAAAACCTACATAGCTAAATTTAAATGATTACATCTCGTTAATTAATGCCCATTAGCATGAGTTACTATGCACTATAATAGTAGGAGGGGTGCATAACAACATACTTAAATTTCAGTTAAATCCAAGCTTAACAGAGCTGGTCCTCCTATTGTCAGCGAATCAAATGTAAGAATACCTCAATTTGTATAATTAAGGTTTTTTTATATTGTACATAATTTTTATATCTGAGAATTTTATTTCTTTGAAGGATTTAAATTGGAGTTTTACATTTCTATGAGGGGAGAAAAGTTTTTTAAGAATTTTTTTGAATAAATATGTTTATTATTATTTTTTATGTTAACTTATTTTTATTGGGTATACAGTATTCTTTTTTTATGGAATTAGAGAGGAAATTATTAGTTTATTGAGATTTGTACCCAATCTTCATTATATACAATATCCTTCTTCTATCTTTTATCTATATATATAAAGAAGGATGTTTGTTTGTGGGTTTGTTTTTTATACAAATCTACAGTTTTATTCCGATCTTGATGAAATTTTGCATACTTGACCTTCAAAGCATAAGGAAGGTCACTGTCTACCTCAGATTTCGGAAAAATAATAAATATCGATAAAAATGGATATTCATGGTTATGGCAAGGCATATTAATGAGAAATATCTCATGACCAACAATGCAAGGCAAAGTTTGTCCAACAGTAGGTATCAACAATGGTATCAACGTGCAACTTACCAATAACAATGAGCACAAAATGATGATGCAATGATAAAGCAATCCTTTCCAAGAATCATAACAATGAACATAAAATGATAAAGCAATATGGATAAGTTTCAAATTGTAACAATGCATAGAATTACTGTTAATCAGGCTGTTCTTAGAAAAGAGAGTTCTTTATACTTAAGAATTTCTTGAAAATCTTTAAAAATCATCAGCAACTGGAGATAATGGAAAGTGAGCAGACTATTGAGAAAGAGTGGAAAGACAACAGAGAAAGCTCCGTGCTGTATTGAGTAATAGTAAACAAGTAAATAAAAGAATCGGTGACCACTAAATTACACAAAGTGATGAATGGCCAAGTTTCGCTTCAACACATCCAGAGAAGTGTGGAAATTGCAACAACATCAAGTGTACATCTAAAGTAAGATTATGTGAGTAAGAAATTATTGGAGAGGTCCATCCATTGTGACCCTTTAATTTTTTCTTTTCGAATTTTCATTAAGAATTTTTACTGTTCTAATTCTAAGCATTTTCATGTGTTTATTATTAAGATATTGCAAAATTTCATTTAATTCTTTGAGGTTATTTTGTTTACCTACAAGTGTAATTATCCCGGGCAACGCCGGGTATCTTTGCTAGTCTTCTGTATATATAATGAATGATGTTTGTGGGTTTGTTTGTTTGTTTTTTATACAAATCTACAATTTTAATCCGATCTTGATGAAATTTTGCATACTTGGACTTCAAAGCATAAAGAAGGTCACTGTCTACCTCAGATTTAAAAAAAAAATAACTATCCATAATAAATCGATATTCATAGTTATGGTAGGGCATATTCCCAGCTAGCATGCTTACGTAATTCCAATGTAAATTCCAATACGTAATTCCAAAGTTAGGTCCATACGTTAGACTAACGCAGAAATGGTACGCTGTCTGATGGTTGGTTAACCGTTAGATCTGGGTTATTTTTAACTTAATCCCAACATTAATATAACGTATTTCCAACAATTTTCTAAGATAATCCCAACATTAATATAACGTATTTCCAACAATTTTCTAACATAGCCCTGACATTAATATAACGTATTTTCTAACATAACCCCAACATTAATATAACGTATTTCTAACAATTTTCTAAGATAATCCCAACATTAATATAACGTATTTCCAACAATTTTCTAACATAACCCCAACATTAATATATTATATAGAATTCTATAGAATATATTCCCAATGATTTCCTAACGTGACCCCAACATTAATATGAGAAACTGGAAAGGACTGTGGATAACGACATGACCAACTGACAACAACCTCTTGTCCACAAAAGAATTTTATTAAGCATATACGTATTTCGAACTCATTGAGTTCATTATTCAATGCCGATACAAAATTTGGTTGAATTACAGAGAATATATATAAGGGCCAGAGTGGCCATTATCCAACAAAAAGGTACAAATGTAAATTACAAAATAAAAAAAAAGACGAATGGGGGAAAAACAGTCTCTTAACATCAGAAGCGCGGACCTAGTAGAGATACTTCCTCCTGGTCGCGAACAATCGTTACAATCGATACCGAATGCCGATTATTAAAATTACAATGAATAAAATCAAAGAAAGTAAAAGATAAACGATGATACAAAATTAAGAGATATAGAAAATTAACTTGACTCTTTAAGCAATTTGATAAGTGTCGAATCTCCTATCGGGCCTGCGTCTCCGTTTAGTAACAGGTCGGGGTCCTTCTTGGAAATCTCCAACTAGTGTTTTTCCTAGGAAAAATTATTCGAACAAATGAATACTCGATTTTTTATCTGTCGATACTTATATTCGATAATTTTTAAGTAAATATCGCATAAATAATGATTAATCGAATAAAAATACAAATTCGCTAATAGTTTTTTATTTTATTGAACAAAATCATCAATTACACGAATTTTAAAGAGAACAAATTACAAAATCTAAATTTTAAAAACTATTGTTTACAAATTCCAGTATTTAACATCTAAGCTCTGTAAAAAATGCCAGAAATTCGATTCCTTGACGGTGAAATAATTCTTCCTGCTTGAGAAAATAAACATTCTGACGGAACAGAGGTTGAAATTAAGCTAATATAATTTTTTGCAATACTATAAACATTGGGATAGATGAATTCCAAAGCCTATGCCTAACCGTTCCTGGATGGTTGTCATATTTTCATCCCCCTCAAAGTAATTTGAAAATTTGAT
>JAHWFO010099709.1:331922-377557 GCA_023313115.1 Rhysida immarginata
AAATACCAGTTTCCAACGGAAATATAACATATGAGTGCTAGCTGGGTTAATGAGAAATATTTCATGACCAACAATGCAAGGTAAAGTTTGTTTAACAATAGGTATCAACAATGGTATCGACACGCAATTCACAAACACACTGCACGGACCAACAATGTGCATCTCATGGCCAATAATGCAAGGAAAAGTTTGTGCACTATAGATAAGTTTCAATTTAAAACAATGCATAGAATTCCTATTATTATTACTTAATAATTTCTTGAAAATCTTTAAAAATGATCAGTAACTGGAGACAATGGAGACTTAGCAGACTATTGAGAGAGAGTAAAAAGACAACAGAGGAAGAAGTCATTTAGCTCTGTTCTGTATCGAGCAAATCCTAAGCAAGTAAATGGAATAATTGGCGACCACTAGACAACACAAAGTGATGAATGGCCCTGTTTTGCTTCAAGACATCGAGAGAAGAGTGGGAATTGCAACAACATCAAGTGTACATCTAAAGTAAGATTACGTGAGTAAGAAATTATTTAGACTAGCAGTGGCATCCTTGGAAACATCCATCCATTGTGAGGCTTTAAAAATTTTTTTTTCGAATTTTCATTAAGAATTTTTACTGTATTAATTCTAAGCGTTTTCATGTGTTTAATTTAAAGATATTGCAAAATTTAATCCAAAAATAAAAGTGCGAGCCATGCCGGGCTTATCACCTAGCGTATTTGGTAGCACATCAGATCCAAACATTTCATAAAAATACCTTTCACTATATTCTGTGAGAATGTGTATATTTTGGAAACTGAGATGCTGATGATGTGATGATTGAACTTTCGTTTCCAAGAATTAATAATAATGAGCATAGAATGATGATGCAGTGACAGGACATTAATAAGGCAACATCTATTGATCACATGTGTCTTCCTTGAGTTCCTTATCAGACGACCAGCAAAAATTTATGTGTCTGAAAAGGAAAGAGAAAGAACGAATATTGGTCAGAGAAACTCTACAACTAAAACAGGAAAACTATACGGGCATTTGAAACATCTGAACAACTGGAGTTTCGAATATAGCAAGAGAGTAGAAGAGCTTCTGCGTCAAGGGCAAGAAAAACTTGAGAACAAAGTATCTGATGATGCTCCGCAGTGGCAGGAGAGTCATGAAGTGATTAGATAAAGTCCTGGTATATCACCAAGAATTCCTGTTTTTCGTATTTTTCGTAGAATGGATAGTTCCTTTGCTCTGTGTAGTACTGATTGAGTTATTATTTAACGAATTGGAAGTAATAATTTAAGTTTTTGAGAATGTTTTGTTTACCTGTAAGTGTAATTATTCCGGGCAATGCCGGGTACCTCTGCTAGTTATATATATAGAAGAAGGATGTTTGTGGGTGGATTTATGAGTTTGTTTCTTATACAAATCTATAGTTTTATTCCGATCTTGATGTAATTTTGCATACTGGACCTTCAAAGCATGAGGAAAAATAATAATTATTGATAAAAAATCGATACTCATGATTATGGCAAGGCATATTATTAAGAAATATCCCATAAGCAACAATGCAAGGCAAAGTTTATGCAACAATCTTTATTAACAATGGTATCAACACGCAATTCAAAAACACTCTACACGGAAGAACAATATATATCTCATGACCAACAAAGCTAGGAAATGTTTGCGCAACAATATGTATCCACAATGGTGTCTTCACGCAAAGCACCAATACTATGCAAGGATCAACAATATATATCTCATGACCAACAATGCAAGGTAAAGTTTGTGCAGTATAGATCGATTTCAATTTGTAACAATGAATAGAATTCCTGTTATTCAGGCTTTTTTTAGAAAACAGTGATCAAAGTACTTAATAATTTCTTGAAAAACTTTAAAAATCATCAGTAACTGGAGATAACGGAGAGTTAGCAGACTATTGAGAAAGAGATTTGAAAGACAACAGAGGAAGCACTCCTTTAGCTCCATGCTGTATTGAGGAAATGGTAAACAAGTAATTAGAAGAACCAGCGACCTCTAGACTACACAAAGTGATAAATGGCCAAGAGTTGCTTCAAATCATCGAGGCAAGAGTGGGAATTACATCATCAACAAGTGTACATGTAAAGTAAGATTACGTGATTAAGAAATTATTTAGACTAACAGTGGCATCCTCGGGGAGGTCCATCCATTGTGAGCCTTTAAAAACTTCTTGTTCAAATTCTCATTAAGAATTTTTACTGTATTACTTCTAAGCGTTTTCATGTGTTTATTTTTAAGAGAATGCAAGAATTTAATCCAAAAAAAAGTCCGAGCCACGCCGGAGTTATTACCTAGCTTATTAGGTAGCACATCAGATCCAAACGTTTCATAAAAATACATTTTGACTATATTCTGTGAACTGTATATATTTTACACACTGAGAAATGATACTGCGATGACTGAATGTTCGTTTTCAAGAATTATTAATAATGAGCATAAATTGATGGTATAGTGACAGAACATTAATAAGGCATTATCTATTGATTAGGCAAAGGAGTAAAGCGTGTCTCCCTTGAGCTGCCTATCAAACGTCCAGATGATTCGCAAAAATTTGTGTCTGGAAAGGAAAGAGAAAGAACGAGTATTGGTCAGAGAAACCCTGCAACTAAAACAGAAAAGGCCTTACGGGCATTTGAAACATCTGAACAACGGGAGTTCCGAATAGTGCAAGAGGGTATAGGAGCTTTGATGTCAAGGGCAAGAAAAATTGAGTCTAATGTATCTGGTGATGCTCTGCAGTGGTGAGGCAAGTCAAGAGGAATTTTGATAAAGTCCCGGTATATCACCTAGTATTCCTGTTTATCGTATATTTCGTACAATGGATAGTCCCTTTGTTCTGTGTTGCATTGATTGATTTATTATTTAGCCAATTTTCTGGAGTTATAATTTCACCTTTTGAGAATGTTCAGTTTACCTATAAGTGTAATTATCCTGGTCATCGCCGAGTCCTCTGCTAGTCCTCTATATATATAAAGAAGGATGTTCGTGGGTTTGCGGGTGGGTTTGTTTCTTATATTCCAATCTTGATGAAAATTTGCATACTTAACCTTCAACCCATTAGGAAGTTCACTGTCTACCTCAGATTTCGACAAAATAATAGTGTTTGATAAAACTTTGATATTTATGGTTATGGCAAGGCGTAATAATGAGAAATGTCTCATGACCAACAATAAAAGACAAAGTTTGTGCAACAATTGATATCAACAATGGTATCAGCATGCAATTCACAAATACTATACAAGGATCAGCAATATATATCTCATGACCAACAATGCAAGGCAAAGTTTGTGCAATATAGATAAGTTTAATTTGTAACAATGCATAGAATTCGTGTTATTCAGGCTTTTCTTAGAAAAGAGATTTCTTAGTACTCTACAATTTCTTGAAAATCTTTAAAAGTCTTATTCTAAGCGTGTTCATGTGTTTATTTTTAAGGAATTACAAAATTTAATCAAAAAAAAAAGTCCGAGCCATGCCGGCGTTATCACCTAGCTTATTTGATAGCACATCAGATCCAAACATTTCATAGAAATTCATTTTGACTATATTCTGTGGGAATGTTTGTGTTTTGGAAACTGATATGCTGATAAGGTGATGATTGAACTTTCGTTCCCAAGAATTATTAATAATGAGCAAAAATTGATGATGCAGTGACAGAACATTAATAAAGCAGCATCTATTGATGAGGCAAAGGAGTCACGTGTGTCTCCCTTGATCTCCCTATCAAACGTCCAGACGACTGGCAATTTTTGTGTCTGGAAAGGAAAGTGAAAGAACGAGTACTGGTCAGAGAAACTCCGCAACTAAAACAGAAAAACTATACGGGCATTCGAAACATCTGAGCAACGGGAATTTCGAGTAGAGCAAGAGAGTATAAGAGCTTTTACATCAAGGGCAATAAAAAGTTGGGTGATGCTCCGCAGTGGTGAGGCAACTCAAGAAGTGTTTAGATATAGTCCCGGTATATCACCTAGATTTCCTGTTTTTCTTATTTTTTGTAGAATGGATAGTCCCTTTGCGTTGTTTAGATTGAGTTATTATTAACCAAATTCGAGTTATAAGTTAATGTTTTGAGATTATTTTCTTTGCCTACAAGTGTAATTATCCTGGGCAATGCGGGTACCTCTGCTAATTATATATACAGGGTGTTTTTGAATTGAGTACAGATTTTTTGGGAGATGATAGAAGAGGTCCTTAGAAGTTTTTCTTGTCATATGAACATGGGGTCCCCGCAGCTCCGTTTACTTACAATACTGCATTCAACAATCAAATGACACCGGGACGCAGTGTGCGTTGGTTGGCCTAGATTATTTTATTTTATTTTAATCATATATGCCAGTTTTTTTTAAATCTTTTAAGCTCAGGTTTTTCTTGTATATTCTTTTATATTAATATTCTCATTTATATTAATAATCTTAACATTTGGAAATTATAATATTTTCGTTTGATGTGGCTCTTATATTCTTTTATTATAAATAGATCAAATGACTTTTTAATTTAAAAAAACATGCAATGGATACATGTTAGAAATTCATTTTTGTCAAAAGCAAGTGACGAAAACGTCTTTTTACTTTTCAGCTACATGATATTATTAATCTTGCTATTGATATAAGAAGTGTCATTGGCCACAATCGTTTTCTGAAGAAACTAATTTATATGTTGAATTTGATTGATTGAATTTATAATGGAATTGCGATTTTTTTCTTCTTTAAAACATTGGCATCTAATTATATGTTATAAGAAAATATATAATATACACTGAACGACTAATTTATTAGAGACACCCCGCTAATAGCGTCTTGCGCCTCCTTTATTGGCGAGAACTGCCTGAATACATGCTGGCATGGATTCAGCAAGGTGTTGAAACCGTTGCGGAGGAATAGCAGCCCAGGCTGACATCACAGCGTCCCGTAATTGGTGCAGGTTAGACTGAAGTGTGGGAAGGCGTCGAATGGTTCTCTCCACTTCATCCCATAAATGCTCGATCGAGTTGAGATGGGGCGATCGAGCTGGCTACTGAATCAAGTGGATGTCCGCGTCATGTCCCTCGAACCAGTCCAAGACCATTCGAGCAAGGTGACAGGGAGCATTGTCCTGCTGAAACTGTCCGTCACCACCAGGGAACACAGTCATCATGAACGGGTATACCTGTTCGGCAACAATGTTCAGGTAGATTGTTGCTACGGATATCAGAGGATCCAGTGAGTCCCAAGAGAAGATACTCCAGACAAGCACTCCTTCCTCTTCCACCTGCCTCTACGGTTATCTGCTGAGTGGACGGGTCCATGGCCTCGTGCTGTCTGCGCCAGATGCTCAGTCAGCCGTCCGCATGATGAAGTAGAAACTGCGATTCGTCGGACCAGGCGACCTTCTTCCACTCATCCAATGTCCAGTGGTGATGCCAGTGTGTCCATAGCAGGCGCGCTTTCATATTTTGCAGTGACAGTGACGGTACCCTTACTGGCCATGTGTTGTTGAACCCAGCTCGGTGCAAGGTGTGCCGCACCGTGTGCTCCGAAATGGGTTGGGATGGGATGCTCCCTCATTGAACTGCACTGCAATTTGTTGGGCAGTTCCCGTCCTGTTGCTGTGGATGATTCGTGCCAGTCGCCGTTGGCCTCGTTCATCCACGGCTCCGTTTCGTCCGGACTTGTGTTTGTTGGCTGTTGTTTTTTGGCATAACTGCCATTCACGGAATACCCTTGACACTGTTGCACGGGAAAACCCGAGAAAGATCGCGGTTTGCGAAATGCTCAACTGCGCCCGTCGAACTCCAACGATCATGCCTCGTTCAAAGTCGTTTCAAATCCTTGGATATTCCCTATTTAGTCCGCTTCTGCTGCTGACTGCAACTTGTGATCCAATGCATCCCATTTATTCACAGCTATGTCCTGTTCCATTTATCCTCTAATAAACTGTTCTTTAATAAGAGGAGTCTCTAATAAATTGGTCATTCAGTGTGTATATTATTATTTTTATGCCATATTTTTATGATATGTTATGAATAATTCTATATTGAAACTATATTTCTATGAGTTCTTTATATGGCAACATGAAAAGAAGCCCTTATAGCTTATTGTTGCTATTAAAAATAAAAATAAAAAATAATATAGTTTTTTTTGGTGAAAAAATTCATCACCTTGCAAACAATATATGCGTAGAATGAAGTGCTTGTTTACATCCAACAAACCATTTGAAATCAATATTTTGAAGACATGCTGATCTAGCATTTTTACCCTTCTTCATCAGACATTTTTCACACTACAACTTTGTAAATTATACTGAAAAATAATGCTTAATCGGCACTCAGTCACAGTTTCTGAGGAAATCCCACGAGCGTGTTTTTTCTTTTGCTAGAGGCGCTACAATCCGGTTTCCACATTTTCGCCAACAGAAATATCTGTGGGAGTGCCTATACCGACAGAATGGTAAGAGATACTGATAGATGGCGCCCTATGTCCATCAGTAAGAATTCAATTCGCGTGAGATTCGTCAATTCAATTGCAGTGTTTATATTTTAATCTTTAAAAGAAACGATAAAAAAGAACCCTAACTGGTCGGTTTGAAACGCAGAATAGATAGCGTAGTAGAAATAATGTCGCACAGGTCGAAATCGATAATGACAATTCTGTTGTTATTTTGGGAGAGGTATTGCAATAATATTCGTTTTACAGAACTTGTCGCAGACACAATTGGCCAAATTTCGTACACAGGTGATAATAGTTTTTATAATTGTGAATCGGAGAAATTAAGCATTTCGATTTCAAAGCAGTTCGATCGTGGCACCATTCGAGGGTGCAATTGGTCCATTGCGCCTCCAGTTTAATTTCTCTATGACCTGTGCATTTGATGCGGTCATGGCCGACTGGGGACGTTCAACGATGTCCGCCAACTATCCGCAACACCACCGGTTTGTGTAAATTTCTCGTACGACTGTTTTACTACGTTCTGATAACTTGGCGGGCTTTGTCTATATAGCTACGAAGAAAGCGCTTTGAATAAAGGCCTTCAAGATTCTCCCTTTATCTTTTCATAGCCGTAGCCCAAGGTAAGTAGAGTCATGGTTATTAGAAATTAACTCAATGGAACTTTTGTTTGCGTGGAGCAGTTTGAGACGTCAAAGTTTGATTTGGAACGTTTCTGGAGTGCGAGCATAATGATTTTCGTCACCATAACTGAAATTTTGTTGAGGCTGCAAAAATTTGAAATTTTCAAATCATGAAAAATGCCAGAGCCTACCGATAATGGGATATGGAAGGGCTCCATTGTTGAGGGGGTACGCCCAAGGTAAGTAGAGTATAAGATATGCTTGATCACCAAATGGCAGGAGCATCGACGACGTCAGCCAGAGCCCATTAGGTAGTGTTGAACGTTATACTTATCGTTATTAATTTCTTAATTCATGTAATTTTATTAAGCAGTATGTTAGCTGTTGTACTTTTTTATATCGGTATTAATACATGTTGCTATCAATCTTTTGTAAGGAGAAAATTTCCATACATATCGCATTACGTAATATGTTGACGGGTAACAAGAGCTAAACGGCAATGAAGTTGATTTTTTAACACATTATAAAAATATTCGATTTAAAAATTCAGTTTTATGCAGGGTATACCGGGACGTCATGTACAAACTTGGAGGGGAGATAGTATGGATGATTCAGATGAACGTGGGTCCGAATTTGAACGCTAACTGAGATATGAACAGAAATAAAAATGCCGCCACCAAGATCAACAAGTTAATAACTCGGGTTCTATAATGCACAAAACTGGAAATCCACACATTTTGCTGGTTTTTTGTGGAAAACAGGAAAATTTTGCAAAAAGTGTGCACGAAACTGGAAATCCATACATTTTGATGGTTAGCAGTCAAATACACAGAACTTTGACTACCTAGGATAATGAAATTTGGGGGAATCAAGTCCAGAAATAACGGAAGTGATTGTGTTTCCTATGAACTCTGGCAGGTGTCTCCGCATGTTGCGTTTTCTCACAAACAATGATAGGTTCATGAAATAGCCAACAGAAGTCGCTGTCCTCAATTGAATTGCTCTCCTTAAGTACTTCCGGTTAGGGAAAAAAATTGCGATGATAGGAGGTAGTATTTGGCTTTGAACTCCCAACTTATAACTGCATTAAACAAACGTTGGAAACCTTTCCAGCTAATAACTGTTCATCTCTCCAGGGAAGGATTTCATTTTTCGCACAATAACTGGAAAAGTAGCTTATGCGATCGGTTTGTTCAGACGTCCATCCATCTGTCTGTGTGACACAATTCCAACAATGCATTGCGTTCAAATGGGGAGAGACGAATCAACCTCCGCGCGTGCTCTAAACGTTGAGATGGTACGCATGCAGGATTGACGATTGTAGAAAAGGAATACCCGTGCCTAACCAAAAGAAATTCTTTATTCGTAGGGAGCTTATTATTTATTACGATAACTTGAAATCGAATTGTCCTTTCCCAGCTAACTCCTCCCACTAGCATTAGGCGCCATTTGTTATCAGATTTCCTCTTAAAATGGCGGACGTAGGTAGGATCATGCTATCTGCTACAATCATGTGTTCTACAAATTCTTTAGAAAAGTTATAAAATTTCAAATTGGAAAATATTTTTGAGTTTTTAGAAAGTAATAACATACATAGTAGAAGGTGTAAAGAATAGGCTTCAGATTCTTTTGTAGCAATTTTATTCCCAATATTTTAATAACAGCTCAAACTATTAGTTAAGCTAGTAATTTAGTCAGCTCAAATAGTTAGTAATTTAACAGCAACTCTAAATGTTACATCTCAACATTATAATCACATTTATCTAGATTATTTAATTAACTCCATGCATATTACTTTATCAAAAATTCAATAAAATTTAATTTCTGTTATGATCGTTTGGAACTATAATTTTACAAGACTTATTGAAATAAACGTATTGAAGACCTTACTGAAAAAAAAAATGAAAATGCCTTCAAGAAGTAGAAAATCTTTGGAAATAAAAATGCTTTGAGCAGACTCATGTTGCTTGTTTACTTCTTCCCAATTCTCAACTTGTGTCGCCAGGCTTCTCTAAGTGATTTGTTTGCTGGTAAATAATGAAAACTGACATATTCTTGACCATGCAAACTATTGCATTTTGGTACACAACAATTAACAACCATTATTTATTTCACAATAATAAATGTTATGTGATGCACAAATGTACTTGAAGGGACACGTCTTTCTTCTTTCTTCTTCTTAAAGCCTTTTCTCTGTTAAATTGAAGTCGGAGGTAGCTTATTTTTTTTGCATGTTAAAATTGGTTTGTTTTTATAAGGAAATGATATATAAATTGCATGTTTTTTATTTATTATTTGGGTATGTACACGAGATACAGAATGGTATGATTTATACAGAATATTTTCATTGAAAGAGGACAAACACAAAGAACCATGCCCGCGATGGGACTCGAACCCACGACCCAGCGACTCAGAAGTCAGCGTGTTAGCCACTTCGCCACCTGGGTGGCTTGAAGAGATACGTGAATATTCTATCTGATCCTATCTCGCGCCTCCATTTTTAAAACGTGACGTTTTTTGACGTCATCATGCAACCAATCACATTGCGCTGGGAAAGGACAATTAACTTTTTCACACTCTGTTTTCACCATTCCATTAATATGAGACAGAGCACGAACAAGTTTGAAGGTGAGATAGCCGGAATAGGTACAATAGCACGTGCTATTATGATACCCTCTGAGAAATTTTCAATGACCAGATATGGCATGTAATATATCTAAGAACTCGTAATGATGTATCATGAACGAATATAACGAATACTTAATGATGGGCGAAATTTGTTTACATGTTCTAATGATACCATAAGTCGCCTTTAGAACTTTCAAAGCTAAGATATAGCATGTTATATATCAAACATCCCATAGCGATGTGCCATGAATAAAAATATAAAATAATTAATAACTGTTGGAATTGGTTTAGTACTAAGTGTTCTAATGGTAACTTAAGGTACCGTTGGAACTTTCCATTATAAGATATGGCATGTTATATATCAAACAACACGTAACAGAGTGCCATGAATGAAAATAATGAGTAATTAATGATAGTGGTAATTAGTTTAGTAGTATGTATCCTGATCGTACCACATGATACCATTGGAATTTTCAGTGCTAAGATATGGCATGTAATATATCAAACAACTCGTAACAACGTGCCATGAGTGAATATAATGAGTAAACAATGATAATGGTAATGGTTTAGTAGGGCGTGCCCTAATGATGCTATATGATGCCATATGATACCATTGGAACTTTCAATGCTAAAATATGGCATGTAATATATTAAACAACTCGTAACAACGTGTTGTGAGTGAATATAATGAGTAAATAATGATAATGGTTATTTGTGTAGTAGCACGTGCCCTAATGGTGCCATATGATGCCATATGGTACCATTGGAACTTTCAATGCTAATAAGTGGCATGTAATATATCAAACAATCCGTAACGTGTCATGAGTGAATATAACGAGAAAATAATGATAGTGGAAATTGGTTTTGTAGCACGTGCTCTAATTGTACAATATAGTTTTGTTAGAACTTTATATGCTAAGATATGGCGTATAATATATCAACCAACTCCTTACGAGTTATTAGATCTATTGTTACAACGTGATAAAAATATTACGTTGCTAATATCTAAAACTCATTACTGTTATACTTATTGCTAATGAATAGTAGTTAATCGTTTGCTTCAATAGTAGATGATAATATAAAAACACTTTAGTAATTTAATATGAAAAAATAATAGATGTTTACACATAATGCTTCAGCAATTGAGGCTCACTTCGATTAACATTATGTGGGAATTCTTACAAATTAAAGAACTTTTATTTTCTTAAATGTATAAGGAATAATTTCACTCTCCAATTAAATTTCAGTTCTTCAAATTTATTCGTTTAAATTCTCTGTATTCATTAGCTTTTTTAAATAGTAATTTAAAATTTAGTTTAAACCCAAATAGTATTTAGGTTTCACCGAAACTGCAAATCCACCCATTTGGGTGACTTTCGGTGAAAATCATGAAAATTTGGCAAAACGTGTGCTTTATTTATTTACTCTCAATTGTTTTCAAAAGTTGGTTCATTCTATATATCCATGTACGATGCTATAACACGAAAATGTTCTCCCTTTATCCGCTTTGCGGTAAAATCATTCTTGTTATTTAACCTATTGGTTCCTCAATTTTATTTATTTAAATTCTAGTTTTTCGTTAGTCTCATTATTTAGGAATATACAATTCAGTTTTCATATTTATATAGTTTTCTCTAAAGTGTTTCTACCAAGTGCTCCTTCAAGTGAGGAGAGAGGTGAAAGTTCCATATAGCCCAGAAGACCACCATGTTGTTGAATATGTTTCGCTGGGATATCATCGAACACCCTCCCTACAGCCCGGACCTCGCTCCAAGCGACTTTCACCTCTTTCCTTACATGAAGGAACACCTGGGAGACCAGCGATTCGCTTCAGACGAGGAGGTGAAACACTTCGCGACAACATGGCTGAACACTCAAGGACAGGATTTTTACCAGGAGGGAATATTCAAACTCATCCCATGAACCGACAAGTGCCTAGACCGATATGGAGACTATGTCGAAAAATAACCTAATGTACGCTCATATGTACTATCTATCAGTTGGCTATATCTGTTGTATGAAATAAAATTTACATGTTTCACTGCAGGCTTTATGACCTTACTTTTTTGATCACCCCTCGTACTTTTATCCATAAAATATATTTTCATGACAAACAAAATTTATTTCTAAACATTTTTCATGACAAACAAAATTAATAAAAATTAAAATTAACACGAGTTGAATAATTACTAATCAACTTCCCTCGACTTGAATAATTACTAACCATCTTCAAGGGTGTTTTGAAAAGTTTTTCCCTTCCTAGGTTGTAATATTTATTTGCAAAAATTAGTTTTATAGCATATACTTACATTAGTTCTCCCACGTGGAATGCACTAATCAGTTTTCGACTTAGTCTCCCCAACCCTTTCCACAAACTTGTGCAACGTTTGATTAGTCGGGCGAACCCGTCGGAGAAGAATTCCGAGGTTGTTGTCGACACCAGCTCAATTCTTTTAGTTAAATTCATTAGTTATATAAATACTGTGTTGCCTTTTTAAAATTTTTATTGGCTAATTTTACTCTCTTGTGGTATAGTTTTCCTAAGCAACAGAGTTGCAGAACGGTCAGCTAATCTGTCATTTATATCATTTATAATTTTTTCTTTCATGTCTCTTATTGTCCCTTTTCTTGCTTGTATATCTGTTTACAAGTTTTTCAAGGCATTTTATGTGCAATCGGCAACAAAAGTACTTAGCCACTTTGCATAGAAATAACCTTGCAAGGTGGCTAGATACTGTTGTAGCCGACTGTACAATTTCATTTCCATTCCATATTCTTTCTTTCTTTTTTTTTGTTTCTTAATAAAGTGTGTCTCATAGCTATAAAGAAAAATAAATTATCTTAAACATGAGTGACAGGACTCGCGAAAGTTTACATTTTTTAAAAATGTGTTTGTGGGAATCATATTCTATCTATATTGACAAAAATCAATGTGTGTGGGTGTGTGTGTGTGTGTGTGTATTAGCGAAACCAATAGGCGTCAAACATTTCATGTACTTCGGGAAAGGTTTTTCACAACCTGCCAGGGATTTCCGCAGGTTCAAAGGGTTTTATGAGTGAACAATCCCCCCCCCTTTTTCAAGCAACAATATATATTTAAATTTATAAATTCAACAATAATACTGCTTACAGCAATATGACAATTCTACATTAACAAACAACAATCCACTCTTACATTGAAGAGTATTAAAATTACAAAAAATATGACATTTCATAAAGCAACGGATTTTATCATGGGGAATTAAACCATATACAGCTAATCAAAGCTGGCAAAAAAGTCAAATTTAGTCATTGAAAAATTTACCCTACTCAACTAATGTGCGCGAAGCCGTGGTAAAGAAAAAAAAAAAAAGGACCACGATGGCCCCGGTATTACTCTAGTTGGTTCCTAAATTATCAATTGTAAATATAGAAAAAAAAGTTATGGTTGCATTTTTTTGTTTATAACAGTCTGTTCAGTGTCTCATATGTAAAAACAATCCCTTCTAACGATAATGGGCTCGAATTTATGGTAATAAATTTGGATAAAGGTAATCCGCGTGTTGTTAAAATCATCGCTTTCGTTGACTGATGCAGCAAGTGATGTAGTCAACGGTAGTACTATATAACAACACGTCTGATGCCTAAACAATCATCAGCAAAACAAATATGGCTGACATTGCAGTTGAAATATATCAATTCAACGACTTAGCAGGGCTGGGGGCTTTTCCAATCCTGCTTGTTCCCCATGTAACAAATTTAGTTGACATGGAGGCCAATTTCGGGGGAGGATGCAGCCCCCTCAGCCCCCCCCCCACCCTGGGTATGGCCCTGTGACTTAGTTCCATGCCACAGCTTAGTAAATCTGTCCCCAGGCAGATTGTACTATCTAATTGTATTTTGTGCCCCCTTAATGTATTCTGTGCAACTCTGGTGCCTCCTCTTATGCAAGGGCCCTGAGCCAAGGCCCAGTTAGGCCCCTCTTCTCACTACGGTTTTGAATTTTTACGAGAAGAATTTTAATCAGTAAAAGAAAACATAACAAAGATATTTTAACTGAGCAGTGGTCTGTTATTTCAATTTGTCTAAAAAATGGGCAAAAGTAATTTATTATGTAAAGTGGTTCTATATCTGCACCGTGGGTTCTTCGCCTCCCATGTCACCATCATTTTTTGTTCGCAAACGGATCACTTAATCTTGGATTAATAAGTAAGTCCAAGAGCTAATCATCGAAAAAAACATCGCTTCAGGTACAGTATGTCTAAAATAGGAAGGCGGTTGGAGGGGAGGACAGGGGGTAGAGTTCATTTCATTTTTAGGTTGAAAGGGACAATATAAGGATTGTACTGACTACCACTTCCCCTTCCAGCTACTTAAGTTTCCCTTCTATCCACCTAACTGATAAGAGGATTAAATCACAATGATATCTTAAAGCTTTGAAGTTAGAAGATAAAAAAAAACCTACAAAAATTTAGTATATGTTGTAAAATATATTCAAAAAATGCAAATAAATTATAAAAAATATATACAAAAACAAAATAATTTACAGATAAGATCTACAAAAAAACGAAATGAAATTTAAAAAAAAAAAATACAAATGAAATTTTCCAAACAAAAAATATATTCAAAAAAAATACAAAGGAAATTTTCCAAAAAAAAAAATCCAAAAAAATGGAAATAAATAACAAAAAATATATACAAAAACAAAATAATTTACAAATAAAAAACAAAAAATACAAATGAAATACAAAAGCTTTTAATCCTTTTATCAGTTTGGGGAAAAAGACAGGCTGGAGGAAGAAGTGGTTATATCAACTCTTTCGACCTAAAAATGAAATGAACTCTACCCCCCGTCCTCCCCTCCAACCGCCTTCCTATGTTAGACATACTGTACTTGCATCTAGCCCCTGCCACCATATCCTCCAGTCAGCTTGCATCGCGAGGATAAATTGAAATTTTGGAGGACTGATTACAGAAAACATGTATTAAATAGTCGTCTGAAAGCACATAGTATACACATAAAGTTTTATTTAATTTTAGATTTAATTTTAGTGATTGTGCATGTTTCGTGAATTAGATACAAGCTCAAGGAAGGACTAGTAAAGCAGTGGCGGGCCGTCCGTCGAGTTTGGTTTCCGAGGACTATTTCCCCGTAATCGCGTCTCATATGACTAAACACTTAATATATCCAGAATTGAAGAAATAGGGACGGGTTATCACCAAATAAATAACTCCTTAATCAGTTAAAATGATACGTGCATACATAAATAATTTCGAATATATACACTACTGTTTATAAAAATCGCAACACCTTGATGGAAAGGTCTAATCCATATGCAATTTGCAATATTTGCATACAATGGGTCAGAGTATAAATGATTAGATTTTCAGAGTAGAGGCGTTCGACGCAGCGTACAAAAGGGGGCCCAGTCCAGAGCCCTGAACAATTCCACGAATTGAATCTTTACTTATCAGAGGGTCTTGACAAATAATGTTAATACAAGCATTAAAATAATCCTGTATCAAATCCAAGAAATTTTCAGTCACTCCTGCTTGAAAGAACACCATGCCTCGACAACGACGAAGGGTACCATATCAACAGCTGACAGACTTTGAAAGAGAACGCATAATTGGTCTGTGTGAAGCGGGATGGTCGTATCGTGACATTGCTGCTCGTGTAGAACGTAATGCATCGACAATTATGCGTGCATGGAGGCAGTGGAGCGAAGAGAACAGGGCACACCGAAGACCAGGCTCAGGAAGACCCAGCACGATGACACCGCGAGATGACAGACACCTCTATCGCATGTGTGTAGCAGATCGTACAGCCACTTCCACAGTGTTAGCACAACAGTGCGGTGCTACAGTAGGCAGGACAATGTCTGCTAGCACTGTACGACGCCGTTTGATTTCCAGAGTATTGATGGCACAAGTACCATTGTTGCGGATTCCTTTGACTCAAAACCACCGGCGCCTCAGTTTGCAATGGGCCCATCAACACCAACAGTGGCAAGCTGAATGGCAACAAGTTGTGTTTTCGGATGAGTCTAGGTTTAACTTGCAGCACCATGACGGCAGGATACGAGTCAGAAGACATCGTGGCGAGCGCGACCTTCCAGAATGCATCCTGCAGCGTCATTCAGGACAAACGCCAGGAGTGATGGTGTGGGGTGCAATCAGTTACCATGGCCGTTCCCGTCTGATCAGAATCCATGGCAATCTGAACAGTGACCGGTACATCAGGGAAGTTGTGCAACCCGAGGTCATCGCCTTCCTGCAGAACCTTCCAGGCGCTGTATTCCAACAGGACAATGCCCGACCGCATGTGGCCAGAAATGTCCTCGCCTTTTTCCAAGCACATCAGACGCCCTTGTTCCCCTGGCCTGCTCGTTCACCAGACATGTACCCAATCGAACATGTGTGGAACAGGGTTGCTCATCGATTGGCTTGTCAGACTCCTGCAGCAGCAACTGTGGATGAACTGTATACCCGTGTAGACAGAGCATGGCAGGACATTCCCCAGGCACTTATTCAGAGCTTGTTTGACTCACGGTGGTTTCACCCGATACTAATGTGACAATAAAAAGCATTGTATTGACCTGAAAATCTAATGGTTTCTTTTCTGACCCATGATATGCAAATGCTCCAAATTTAATGCAGATTGGGCTATTCCATTAGGGTGTTGCGATTTTTATAAACAGTAGTGTACTTTTAATGCAAAACAGGACTTGTTCTAAATTAGCTTCTCGTGTTTTCTAACACAAGTTCATTGTTAAGTGATGAATTGCATGGCATAAAAACTGTAATATATTATGTCTTTATTTTAATAATAATAAAATTATAATTAAGTAAAATGAATAAAACAAGTTTATGTTACTGGAAAATTTGATATTTTTTATTCCACTGTGTCATTGTCATCTTATATAATAAAAAAATACGGAAGTCAAAAAAATATGCCTGCACATATTGGTAAAAAATTGCACAAGTAATTTGTAATATCATAGGCCTGCAAGTATACGCTTTTTTAAAAAAAATTATACTCAATTACTAGAATACTTACCTCCACCCCTCCCCTGCAAATATTCACTGACAGGAAAAGACTGACAATGTGAGTCAGGAAAAGTAATAAATATCCTTTCTTCTCCAACCTCCCCCCCCCCCTTTGTTTATTTTTACTGACAAAGAGGCAAATTCTTAGGATGGAAAACTACTTGAATGATAAATCAAGCATTTAATATTTTCAGATAAAGTTTAAGATTCCAGTCTTCTGTAAGGTGCTATAATAACAGAGCAAGACACAGTGAGAAGACACTATATAATTTTCCACATCATGTGTTACAGAGATACATAAAAACTTGATATCTAGAAGATCCAATAATAATATTGAAATGCATGTACTTTTCAATCCCATGTGTTTGCCTTTTCTAATAAAAAAAAAAATATGGAAACCTGCATAGTGAAATCATGCTACAGAGATGCCAGAGCTTAAAAATGTAATTAAACCAATAAACTTTCTGTATAACCTATTAAAATTTTTAAAGTTTATTATGTAAGTGGATAAATAAAAAAGTAATTAAAAATGTAATTGTAAAAGTAGTTAATTTTTGTGTCCATCACTGACATTGTGAGTATTTATACTGTCTTTAGTAATGAAAATGATCTATCAAAACATTTTTCTTATCTGGCATATTGATGTTTTCTGGAATTACTAAATTATGCATATATGCTGTATATTGTGACGGGACGTGCACGATATTAAATTATCGTACACGGCCCGACACTACAGATATGCTAAAAAGACATATCTGTGTTAGCTGCATTATGAATTATTGGCTCTGAAAATAAAAAGAAAAGGTAAACATCGTATAGAGGAGACACTTCGGAAATATCAGGGAATAAGAAGGAGGGAATTGGGAGTTTTGAGTATGTTATATTAATCAAAAATTTTCGTTATATGAATTCTTACAAAAGAATATAACTCAATTGGACCCAATAGGTGAATGGCTGATCTCTCTCAACAAAAAACAAAATATAGTATAGGAACAACAGTGGAAGGAAATATTTATTCATATTTTTTGTCGATTTTATCCAAGTTAAGAAAAGTAGGCCTAGAGCCCGCTTTGTTGAAGGATTAGTAGGCAAAAAGTGCGAACAATGAGCAAGGGAGTGAAGGAGTGGCGTTGCCTAGACAACGAAGGAAGAAAGAGGAAGTTCAGAGAAACAGAAGTAAGGAACAATGAAATCAAGGTCAAGGTGGAGAGGAAATGGGATACGAAAAAAGGAAAAAGTAGACAGATGATCGAGAGATATCAACGAGTGTAGTCGACACTGAGTAGCTGGTAAAATTCGTCTCTAGTAGGAATGAAACCTAAGATTCTTTTGCGAAGAAAAAGAACACAGTGTAGAAGTGGAGAGAAGAGACAAGGTTGGTGTGGCCGGAGAGATCTGAGATCGACAGACGGGCAAGATGACGGCACTAGCGACTCAGACGGCTGGGTAGGCCTGTCCCATCCCGCATGATGACAAGCGTGCAAGCCAGAGGTAAGCGAACGTGGTCAGGGGTTTGGCAACACAGGGGTATACGGCAAGAAACGGGACCGGGTTCCCTGAGCCGGGGTACCTAGTTGTGTTCGACCTGTGTTGTCTCTCTCGGCGTGCACCCCTCGTTAGCTGGGCTTGAGGGCGAGGACCCGTGGACGCAGCAAGCCAAGCAGACCTGACTACGTAGCGCGACCGAAGCAGCATCGTGACCGAGAGAGGAGGAAGCACCGCACCCCGACGGAATCGCCCAGACTCTGCGGCAGTCCCAGGAGGAGGAGAGTGACCGTAGCCTACATGTATGTGATTCAGCAGAGATCATCAAGCGGATATCAGAGACTTCAATTTACGCAGATAAGTGCACAAACTAAATTACAGGCCTGCGCGGAAATTAGTACTGAATATAGGAGTTGATAAGTGTGAAAGAAAGAGAGACTTGGGTTTTCTTTAAGAGTTATGGAGAACATTCTTTGCTCATTGAGTCTATGTTAATTAAGGGTAGCAATTTGTTTGTTAGCAATTAAGTTGAGAGAGACAGACAAGTTATGAACCTAAGTAAATTTTAATAGAGAGAAAGGGATGGTGAAAATCTAGCGGTTTTAGAATACTATAATTCTGTAGTGTGTAAAGGGGGTTAGTAATAAAAAATTTTTTTTTTGCTTCCTATTAAAATTGTGAGAGTATTTTAATATAAGAGAAGGAGAATAATTCTTGTTGCTTGTAACAGTTTCTTTTTTTTTATTTATTTTATTTTATCAAATAAATGTTTTAATTATAGATTTGGTTAATTTGTTTGTTAAATTTGTCCTTAGCGCTAAATGTTGATATATAAGTATTACACCCTTGGGTACAATTGAGGTCATATTAATGACTAGTGTAAAAGGGGAAGTAATTAAATTTTTGCTATAAGTTCGATCTGCAACCAGGAGCAGAGTAGGGAATAAAGGGGCAGTTGTAATAGAGGGAACCAAAAGCAGTAATTTAACA
The DNA here is from genome assembly GCA_023313115.1 of Rhysida immarginata. Taxonomy (NCBI): domain Eukaryota; kingdom Metazoa; phylum Arthropoda; class Chilopoda; order Scolopendromorpha; family Scolopendridae; genus Rhysida; species Rhysida immarginata. Next base: position 351,127 of record JAHWFO010099709.1, read on the forward strand.
ATTTCTTTTTTTGTGTGTTTTCTTTTCTTTGTTTCCTTTAACTGGTCTGATAATAATATAAGGGGAAGGGGAGGAGTAACTGCCACTATACGATCTAATATAAAAAAAATATTACGGCACAGGTAAGAGAGTATTAGAAGTAATTAGAGTTTTAAGAGTTAGTTATAAATTTAAGTCTAAGTAAGAAACCGAGGGAATTGAGAGGTAGCATAGGTAATATCAAGGGAGTAAATGTTAGGATTTAAAGTGTGTGTTGAGTGTTCTTTAATTAAGTAGGGATTATTAGGGTAAGGAAATCATTAGCAAAAAGGAAGGTAAGAGCAACGCCACATCACAATATTAATTGTTACATTCCATCATTGTTACACGCATCATTTATCTACTTTCTTCATCTCATTTGGGTTTTTAGCAGTCTTAAAAATTTCAAGAAGTTTATATTAGTAGACTATACAGGGTGTTTCAAAATTGTGTACAATAAATTTAGTGACATATTCTTCAGGTCAAAAGAAGACGAAAATGTTCTATAGCACTTTGTCTGGAAACGATTTGTTTGTGAGTAATCCAATATCATACAGTAGGGAAGCACGGTAGTTAGTGGACGATATTTTAGCAGTTCCAGCGTTTCGACCCAACACTAGGTTGAGTGGTTTGTTCCATTTAAACCTTCTTTAGGGTTGTTCCATTAGTTGTGTACGGTTGTTTCCATTACTGTAATTTCACTACTGTACATCCACTAGGAATATCAATTTCAGAACGTTTGCGTGCTTTGACATACGCATTACGATTTATGTAAAAAAAAGTCATGTACACGTATTCCAGTGCAGAATACACTGACATGCCCCTAATGTATGGTCTTGCGGACGGAAATGCTGTGGAAGCAAGAAGACTCTACCAAGAACGGTTTCCAAATAGACGTTTGCCAAATAACCGAACATTTGTATCTGTCGACAGACATTTGAGGGAGCGTGGTTCCTTTGGCCGTCAAACAGGACAAGGGCGGCCTGTAGCACATTCTCCGGATGAGGAGGATGTGATAATTGACATCATACATGATGAACCACAGACAACCACCCGTCGTATTTCTTCCATGGTACACATTCCGCACTCATCTGTTTGTCGCATTCTTCACCGTCAGCTTTTGCATCCATACCACCTGCAACTGGTTCAGGCACTGAACCCAACGGACTATCCACACCGACAACGATTTTGCCAATGGATACAACGTCGTCATGCTGCAGACCCTAGTTGTCTCAGCCAGATACTTTTCACGGACGAAGCAACCTTCACCCGGACAGGAATCGTAAATTCTCACAACCAGCACCATTGGGCAGATGCTAACCCGCATGTTACCAGAGCTCGAGCGCATCAAGAGCGTTTCTCCGTGAACATTTGATGTGGAATTGTCGGAAATAACTTAATTGGCCCTTATGTGTTGCCGCCACGATTGACTGGGCGAACGTATCTTTTGTTTTTGCAGAATGCATTGCCAGAATTACTGGAAGATGTTCCTCTTTTGATAAGATCTAACATGTGGTTCATGCATGATGGCGCTCCAGCACATTTCAGCCATGTTGTGCGAGCACACCTTAATGCCGCATACACGAATCGGTGGATAGGTCGAGGTGGACCGGTAGCCTGGCCTGCAAGATCACCCGACCTTAATCCCTTGGACTTTTTTTCTGTGGGGTCATGTGAAAACGATCGTCTACAGCACAGAAGTTCCTAACATTATGGATCTGCGACAACGAATTGAAAATGCATGCCAAACCGTTCGTAATGCTGGCGACGAACTCTTCCATGACATCAGACGGTCGCTCATGCAACGAGCCGAAGCGTGCATGCGAGCTGGTGGCGAGCACTTTGAACAATTCCTGTAATTTGGAGCCACGGGTTTAGTTGGCTGTATTGCGTAAATAAATCGTTTCCAGACAAAGTGCTATAGAACATTTTCATCTTCTTTTGACCTGAAGAATATGTCACTAAATTTATTGTACATAATTTTGATACACCCTGTATAGTCATCAGATACAGTTTTCAAATTTTCTTTTCTTTGTTAATTCAAAAGTTTTATAATCATATACTAATAATCAATGAAGGATTAATACATAATTTGTATTATATTCATATATACATTGAGTAAGGACTGTTGAAGATAGTCAGTTACCATATTTATCTTCACATAAACGTGTAAGAGATATTCCCATGAGTTGTCCTCAAATTAAGTCAGAGCAAGAGGGGATCAAACCTCATTTATGACAACTTAAAACTAATCCAATCTGTTTAAGCTACAATAATGTCAGTTATCATTCAGAATGCATGCAGCAATAACATAAAGTTGACTAATAAATACAAACTTTAAAATAGAATGAAGCTACAATGGAATCAAGCCAAAAACTGTGGACACAACTATAGAAAGAAAAATAACTCCGAAAACACTATTCCTCATAATAAATTTTAATGACTCAGATGTACATTTCGGAAACGAAGTTTCCATCATCAGTGGACTCATAAATGTACATCTGAGTCATTAAAATTTATTATGTGGAATAGTGTTTTCGGAGTTATTTTTCTTTCTATAGAATGAAGCTTTTTCTCAAGAGAATGAAAAATGAAGCTTTCACTCTGTTGCTACCCCTCCCTCTCAATATGATAATCAAGCTTTCACATCTTTGCAGATTTTAGATATAATTTTGAGCACGCTTTCATGACATTTTCGTCTGAGATATAAATTTTGTACCATGTTAGACATGACACAAATTTTGTTAATTTTCAGAAATTATTTCCACAATATGCAATTGTGAAGTCCCAGTTTATAGTGATGCTTATTCAAATGAGAATAACATTTTGAATATTAAATTATTCGTATTTCTGCTTACTACCAGCATTTAATTGTTTATTTGAGCATTATTGAACTAGAGACGAGTTACAGAGGAGAATTTATCCCTCTTTTATTAAATTTCTAGAATTGGATAGATAATTTTGTAGTAAGTTAGAATCTCTTTTTTGTCTGTGGAGATGTCTCACTCTCTTCCCAAGTTTGTTTATTACTTGCGTGTGGAATGCTTTTAGATCTATCCCTTTTTTCTGAATAACGAAGACGGGACCTGTGGGATAAGCCATTAGGCTTTGACCCTTCTATTTGAGGCAGCTAGAAGTCTCTATAAGTTATGACTGTTTATAGAAAGCGAGAGAACTTGGAGAAGAAGAACGAATCGCGGGGGTGAGGTTAAAGCATCTAAGGAAGAAAGTTTACCCCAACGACAATTAAGAGCAGCAGAAAGCAGATTAATGACTCTCTCCCCGACCACACCACCCTTGCAGGTGGGTGCCCGGCGAAAATGACGCCTATTCAAGAGCCAGAGAGAAACAAGCTTTTAGCTTTAACTTTGACCTTTCCTTTGAACCCCAAAATTCCAGATCCCTGACGACATAATCAATTGCTGATTGGTCGTTTCCAAACCCCTTCTCGAACGAGGGAACTTGTAATTTGGAGAGAATCAGTGTTCTCTAGAATTTTGCACCGTTCAGAGCACGAGCGGCTTTTTCCCAATTTCTGCCCTCTCATGCGCGGGCGTACCGAAGCGTAAGTGACGGGGTTGGATCTTTGTAATCCGACCGATAGCAACCCTTTTGCTGTCCATGTCCGGCTCACGGGCGTCCGTCATGAAGGGAACATCAAAATTCCTTTAGTTAAAATTATTATTTATTTTATTCTAATCTTGGTGCAAAAGTTTAACTTTAATTTTGCTCGATAAACGAGGCTTTTTAATGAAAGTTATCATAGTTGCGACCCAACTTAAATAATGACAGTTTTCCCGTAAAATTCAGTTAGCATTGTCCCCAAAAATGACGCGATCACGTTCGAAGATTCCCATTTGAGCCACAAACATCGGCAGAAGATCAACGAGCCCAAATTCCTAAGAAGCCAGACCAATTGATTCGTCAAGAGAGTATGTATGATCTATAGTTTCCCTTTGGCCATGAAAAGCGTTTTCTTTTTATAAAATCTCATTAGTTAATTATATTATGGTTCAGAATTCGTCTTTATTGTAACCCAGTCAAGTTAGCAAATTTAGTGTTCCAATCTCATATTTTAGTCTTCAATTAGTTTCATTCTATTTTTTATTATGAATAAATTTCATTGTTATTGTTAATCAAAAAACTTGAGTCCCTCATTCTATTCTCGCCCTTCTTGGCACGGACCTGTGTGGAAGAATTACTATGTAAGATTCGGTATTGGGTTTAAATATTAATTGGTAATTAGTTAATTAACATTTTTTTCCGATAGTAATCGGATGGCGCAGTCGAAATTCTAATTATTTGGTTATGATAATGAAGGTAAAGTAAACCGGACCCTTACACAGTTAAAAATGTATTAAAGCCAGAATTTATTGTAAAGGATCATAACTTGAACAAGAAATATACTTGCTATTTAGACACAAAATAAAAACTAATATGGAATGGAATAAATAATGAAAATTATATTCTCAAAGGGAAAAATAATCAAAAACTTCTCAAAACATATCATTAATGAAGCATTAAAATGTCCAACTAAAGTTTTACTTTAATTGCATCAGAATGTTTTTATCAAAAATAAATTGATTCACAATAAATAAAAGTGAATGTTAGATTTTATTAAAAAAATAATTGCAAAAGTAATATTTTTAAAAAAAGTAAAATGAATCCATGTTTTGAATTGAATCCACCAACTGTAATTTTTCCAAAATTAAGTACTTCAATTATTCTAGGGATATCTTTGACAATCCTCATTCTAACAACAGAAGAAAACTGAAGGAACTTTTTTTTTTTTAAGTTATTAAACCTACTTATAAGAAGGGTGTATATGCATGCTCAGGATGCTAAACAGGATGGATATATGCATACTTTAGTAATTTCAGAAAACATCAATTTGCCAAAGTAGAAAATTGTTTTGGTAGATCATTTTCATTACTAAATACAGTAGCACAAATATTACACAGCTGGTTGTAAAATCTTATAAATATAGTAGACTTTTAGCAAAATGAAGTATTGTAATATATTATTGAGAATACCACAATTCACTTATAATGGGGTTTTTTCAAAACTTTTTAAGAATGAAATAACAAGTTCAAGAAAAATCATAAAATAAGGAGAGATCCTTCTTAGGATAAAATTTAATTTTTTTAAGAAAACTTGAAACAATATATAAATATCAAATTTAAAATATCAGTATTTTATAGTATTACATAATATTTACAGGAGATCTTATCTTGAACTTTATCTGACATATGAAATACTTGATTTAGCATTCAAGTGGCATTTCCATCCTCTGAAAATTGAAAATGCCTTTCTGTCAATTAAATATGCAAAATGGTTAAAAGTACAACAGTGGCTTGGGGAAGAATGATGGATGTATTTCTCTCTTTCTCTGTCAATGACTAGCTGAGGGAGGGGAGGGGGGGGGATATATTCTGGTAATTGAGTATAATTTTAAAAGGAAATTAGCCTAAATTTTCAAGCCTAGGTTATACACATTACTTTACAGCTTCCTCCAATATTTAACCTATTGTATGCAAGTGTATTTTGTCTTTTCAAAAGAATACATTTTAATTTAATTTTTAATTTAATTTATTGTAGCCTCCCTTTTGGGAGATTTGTCAAAGCATTCCTTTTTCTCTCATTTGTTGTTCCATAACATAGCTTTCTATTACATTTCTTACATGTTTATCATGATTTACACATATTTCACTATCACAGTTTATCATCTGTTTCCTCAAATTTAACGGCATCTCATTCCATTCTATGATTGTATCATATGGAAATTTATTTCTTATAAATGATGTTATTGGCTTGCTTAACTCTATCTTATAACTTCGACATTGCCGTACTTTCAACGGGTCTGCCATCAAATTTCTCAAATAGGCTATTGGATGTGCTTCATCTGTTAATCCTTTATAGATTTCTTTTAGTTTAGCTTTCTTTATTACCGTGTTGAAAGTTGGAATATTATTTTTATTACAGTATTCCGTAATCGATGCATATCTATTCAGCGAAAAGGCTTCCCTTACTACATTGTTGTATGCTGTTTTAATTTTCTTCAGCAGGTTTTTATTTGTATTTGTCCAAATTGTTATCGCGTATTCCATCGTTGGCAATATTTTTGCTTTTAAGATTATAGCCATTTCCTGTCTCGTTATTGATTTCTTCAGTCTTTTCACTAGATATAGCATCCTGTTTAATTTAATAATCAGCATTTCTATATGTTGTTGGAAATTAAGATTGCTGTCATAATTAATTCCTAATATTTTGTATGATATTGTTGGAGCACTCTTCTCTTTTGAGATACAAAGTATATTTGTTTTGTTCCTGTTTACCGTTAAACCTCTAGAAGCATACCAACTTGACAGCATTTCAATACCTTTTTCTATTTCTTGTTGCGCTTTTTGAGCCTCTCCAAGTTCATATGCTTTCATAAGAAAGCTATCGTCTATATAGGATACTATTTCCATATTTAACGGTAGGCTATATATTCCTGCAGTCGCCACAGCATTAAATAAAACACTCACTGCCGAACCCTGCATTATTCCATTTGTTGTTAATTCATTAATTATGCCTTTTTCTGTTCGTATATAATTGTATCTATCCTGGAAATAGTCCTGTATTAGTGACCATAATGGATCATTTACACCAAAATCTCTCAAGTCTTCCAATAGTTGTTCTCTAGATATTGAGTCAAATGCTTTTGCCAAGTCCACCGAGACAATATAAAAAATTTTATTTTGGTCCAAGGCATGCAGTGCCTGCTGATAAATGGATAGTAGGAGATTATTAATTGACTCTTTCGGTCTTCCTCCTTTTTGGTTATCCGGGACCTTTTCCCAAAGGAAATGTATCATGTTTTCAAAAATAACTTTTTCTGTCAATTTTGCTATTGTTGTTATTCTCGCCACTGGACGGTAATTCCGATAATCCTTGGGCAACCCTGCTTTATACTTTGGAATTATTTCTGCATTTTTAAATTCCTTTGGGAATTTTTTATTTCTGATTATCGAATGTACTAAGTGAATAAACAGTAGGTTTCCTTGCATACCCCAGTTTTTTATCACTGCACTTGTTATTGGTCCATCACATCTCATAGGTTTTAAGTTCATTGTCTTTAAAATTTGAAGTAATTGTGTTGGTAATATAGTAATCACATTGCTTAGTTGCTGATCTCTCTTTCGTAACGAAGGCATTATTTGTGGGGCATCAGTTGTATTCGAGTTATTTATCCATTGTAGGAATTTTCCATTGTCTTCTTCTGGGAGCATTACTCTACTGTCTGTATGATGTTTTCTAATATATGTCCATAAATCAAAAACTCCTCTCGCACTCATCACTTTCTTCCTCTTTGCCTTTTTTATTTCTTTTTTCAACTTTCTATTTATGTCTTTATATTCTTTTAATACTTTATCATTCCTCTCTTTATTGTAATTATGATATGCGATCTTTTTTTGTTTCCACATCTTTTTAATTTCATAATTAATCCATTTTTTATTTAACCCTGTTTTCTTAATATTTGTCAATTTCATTCCCGCTTTTAATAAGGCGCTATACATATTTTCCCTGAAGATGTTATATTTCTCATTTATATTCTCAGTTTCATAATATCTCTTCCATTGTTTCTGGGAGATTTTTATCCGAAATTTATTCCAGTCAATATCTTTAAAGCTGTATATTTGTTTATTCTCTTCTTTATCATTAATATTATTTTTCCTATTTACTTATATATCACAATTTATAGCTATATGATCACATTTTTGCAGCCAGGTTCTTCGAATCTCAAAATTAAGCCAGCTATTTGGTAAGAAAATTTCGTCTAATGTATTTCTTGTTAGTTTACCTATCCTTGTTGGGAAATCTATTATTGGATATGTTTGCATCAATTCACAATTTTTATATAACTGTTCTTTTTCAAATGTTTCCTGATTAAATTTGATATTAAAATCTCCCAGAATAACGTTTATATTTTCACTCTCCAAACACTGTATAACATTTATTATTTCTTCCAAATGCACATAGCATGGACGATATATTGTTAAAACATTAAGGGAAAAGTTATTCCATTTACTATTGGTGATCAGGTATTCCAATCCTCCACTAGAACCTTTACCAACAAGCATGGTTTCCCATCTTTCCGATATGATCATCATAACACCTCCTCCTCGAGTTGGTCTATCTGATCGGTATTTATTATAATTTGGTATATGAATGGTGTTATTTTCTTGAAATTCTGTCAACCAAGTTTCCGTCAAAGAACAAAAGTCCATATCATTCTCTTCTATCCATAAGTGGATATCATCCAATTTATTATAAATTGATCTTACATTAGCATAACCAATGTTTATCTTAAAATATTTTTTGCTCATTAAATCTAAGCTATGTCTTTGAACATTATTCCATATGGCTAGTCCTCGCATCATCCTCTCTAATATATGCTTCTGAAGCCATTTTCGGATTACGTCCATAATATTCTCGTATTGTTATTCCTTTTGGCCACTCGATCCGTGAGATAATTTCTTGAGAATTTTCACCTTTCAATCTAACATAAAAATAGTGCGACGCTTTATTTGTTTTTGTGTGCCATCTTCCACATTCTTGAACCTCAAATCCACTTTCATTTATTTTTTGTGCTAATTCTTTTGGTGACACCGAATCACATAAATTGCCTATACAGATTCTTACCGTATTATTCTTTTTTAATGGCAATCCCCACACGCTCTGAATTAAGTTTTCTTCATCATCCTTCCCTTTATCTCAAAATATCTCTCTTCTAAGGAAATTTCTTTTTTCCCTATTTTCATTTCCTTTTTTTACTTTTATTTAGAGCCTTTATTTTCTCATTCTTTCCTTTTTCCTCATCTACAATTATTTGATCTCTTATTTCTACTTCACATGTCATCAATGTATCCTGCTTATTTATTAACGATTCTCGTTGCGTATTATTACTCCTATTTTCATAGATTAACCTTCTCCCATCTTCTCCATATAATGACATATTTGAAAGCTTCTGTATCTCATTACCCGCAAGCATGCTCTGCTTACCGCATTCAATTTTTTCTCTATTTATAGCTGTATTATCCTTTTCTCCATTATTTACTAATAGTTTAATCAGTGTTTCATTCGTAGTTATGATGAGATTATTAATTTTATTTATCGCTGTAACAAAAATTTCTTGCACTATATCTCGAGTACTTTCCAAAACACCATCCACTATAGCTTTAATAAAGCTTCCTTTATCCTCAGAGATGTCTTCCATTATTCTTAGATTTTGAGGTTTATTTTCTCTCAATTTACTCATTTCACTATAGATCGCATCACATTTATTATTTATCATCTCATAGAGAATTTCGAAGTTATCTTCTGATTGTTTCAATTTTTTACTCACCTCCTTATTACAATCTCTTTTTTCCATTTTCTCTTCCAAGATGGCAGTAGTTGTTTCATTTATTACTTCTTTCTTCGATTCCATTTCTTTAATAGTTACTTCCAGTTATGCAAATTTCTGCACAATTGTTTCTCTATTATTACCTTTTCTACCTTTTGTTGTCCCTGCAGTTTCCAATGTCAAGTCCTTTAATTCCTTAAATAATTCTCTCCATTCTATCTTAGGTAATACATCGTTTTCATCACCATACATGTCTATCACTTTCGTTATTCCAACCGCCATATTTCATTTCTGAGATTAAATTTTAGACGACTATTTAATACATGTTTTTTTTTAATCAGTCTTCCAAAATATCAATTTAATCGACGCGTCGCGACGACCAGTTCAGCGACAGGGGCGTCCATTTTAAGCTACTAGAGAAAGCGGAAGTTGAGATCAGAAGGTGCAGACATGCGCATTAACGATCAGTAATAACGATAATTATGTATAAAATTGATAAATAAAACGATCTTGACCTTCAAATAACGTTTAATTTTTCATTTAAAAATAAGGAAAAATTTCCTTGGAATGTTTATCTTGAGTGGAAAAAAAACGCTTTTGGCGCTGTGTTTTCGTTTAGGAGATTTAAATTCTTTTCGATGCGAGTGTTGAACTTTTCACCATAGACGTAAGGTTAAAAGCTAAAAATATACAAAAAAAGCTGCACACATCTGCTAAAAAAATCCAGTTTTAATCGTACGGGCATAAAAAACGCACCAATCGAAAGAAAAACCTCGAATGCAGACACGTTTTTTCTGGTGTGCTAATATCTATTAAAATATTTTTGTGAGAGCCGCTTAAATTCGTGTTCCATGTTAAAGAATAGGGCATACGCGCTAGGCTGTCGCAGAGGCAGACTTCCTAGATTCCTGGATATGTATTAGGGTGCATAAAACTGTGAATACCGTTTAAATTTGATCGAATTCCAACGACTAGTTTCCGAGTTACGCATGTACTCGCATGTGAGCACGGGTTACGATTTTGAAAGCGTAACTCGGAAACTATTCGTTTGAATTCGATAGAATTTTAACAGTTTGCGTATTTTTATGTACCCTATTATTCCTCCGAATTTCATTATCCTAGGTGTTAGAGAACCTGAGTTATTAACTTGTTGATCTTGGTGAAGGCATTTTTATATCTCAGTTAGCGTTCAAACTCGGACCAACGTTCATATGAACTTTTTGGCTTAGAATCATTCATACTATCTCCTCTCTAAGTTTGTACATGACGTTCCGGTACACCCTGTATATTGTAAAGATTTCCCTGCGTAAAAAAATGTTAAAATTTTCGCTCACCTTCGCTAAAGAAAACGACATAGCAGCGTCTTCACAGAAACGATCGAAAATCTCGTAAATCTGTTAGTGATAAATGCAACAAACGAGAATCTTTCCTCGAAGGAGAATCACGTAAATCGGTTTGTATCGTGCTAAAAAAAAAAAAAAAAAAAAAAAAGGGAAACAAAACTGGTAGAAAAAATTTCAGCTATTAATTTCATACATAAATTTCAAAACTCGTAGAATAAATTTCACGCAGCTTAAGAGGATGAATATGTTTTCGAAATTTAATCATGAATTAAAAAAAATATTAGATCTTTTTAAAATTAAACTTGAAGGCCAAAGTATTATTTAACGAATATACTGGCATCGTCCCATTATTCATTGAAGGGGAAATAACTTTGGCACTATAAGCCTCGAGATCCTAGATTGTAGTGACCTCTAGTGGCATGTTTGTAAAAAATGATAGTGATAAACATATACAGGTTATCGTGTAGTGATCTCTTGTAATCAGTTATGGAAAAAAAAATAAGAGAGTTGGATAGACCATTTTTTGCGTTTATGGATGCAGCAGCATGGAAGGAAAACATTCGGAGGCATCATTTTATTCATTTCCAAACGAGAAATGGCATCAAGACAGAAGAAAAAAGTGGATCCAAGCTGTAAAACGAGAGAAGAAAATATTTATTGTTCTAAATTTTATATTACTGAATATTTAATTAAATTGCTATTTTAATATATGATTTCATTTCATTTCATGATCCCACAGACTAGATACCAACACAATACTCGAAAATCTGGTCCAGACATTTCGTTGGAAACAAGAAAAGTGACAACCCAAATCATCCATCATAATTGCCCACAGTATTTATCCATAAAAACAAACAAAAGAACTCTAACTTCTAGCTGAACAATGTTATACACGCCTTGTAAAAACGAACCAAGCGAAGGAAAACCGATAGGAAGATACATCGTGGAAAATGACTTTTCCCATGACCTCTTTCTTGTTTTATAAAAAAAAACTACTTCTGCTACATGTTTACATTTTTTTGTTCACATATGCAGTATAACCTACTATGGTTATTGCTTCTGTAAGCAGAATAAAAACAGATGTACAAATGAATATTGGCAAAATATTAAAAATAAAAAAGATCAAATTTGAAGAAAATTATACATATCTCAATTGTCACCTTATAAGGCACAGAATTCACTCTGGTATATCGTAAACATTTTTTCAAGTACCTTAGACCCTGCATTTCTCTTTTCTTTGACACTAAACACATGTCCCCTCTCTAATAAGTCTAGGCCTTTATCGGAAGTACAATTTCTAAAGTAATTGTTGCAAAAATTTCTCTCTGCGATGCCATGAACAAAATATTTGTCAATGCTTCGTGCTTGTGAAAACTGCGTGTTATCACTACAGTTTTTTTTAATTATTGACGCGAGAGGCGCCGTTGTTCCCAAACTATCTACGATCTCGAGGCTTATTGCTCAATAGTTTGATTACTTATTTCAACTTCGGTTCATTACTGTCTTCACTTGCACATTGTCCTGTTGTCTTTCTGCTTCGTGAATTGAATGATTGACTAAGAAGACTCCCCCCCCCCGTTTTTATCTCTCGTTAATAATTAAAAAGATAATGATAATTAAAAATGTCAAAATTTTTAGCAACGTTTCTAAATTACATTAAATAGAAAATATAATTGGCAAGAAAAATAATTAAATAGAAGGACAAAATGACGTGAAATCATGTAACAAATTTAAAGAATAAAACGTATTTAAAAATACTGTAAATGATATTATTAATCGTTCATTGTAGACTTGTCGTTTAACCGTTTGCTTAAATATTTATTTTAGAATGCCAAATTATTCAGGATGTTTACTTTGAAGTAGAGATGGGCGATAGCATCGACGATAGCAATACTATTGATAGCCCTACTATCGAATAGTCAAGTAAGTCGATACTATTGATAGTTGACAAAGCGCCTCCTTACTAATTCTTTTTAAAATTTTTAGGCATTTACTGTTGTAAAACTATGATAGGATTAAAAATCGACAATCGAACAGTGTAGTGTATCTGTTGTCGCGTACCTTTTCGCTCCATGGTTCCATATTTCAATGGAAAATTTTTTTTTGAAGCCCGATTGGTTCCTCACAGTTATTTGCCTTCATTTGTGTTAAATGGAGCTTTTGTTCGGGGATTTTTCTATCAGGCATTTGCTCTCATTCTAACACGGAAGGCTTAGCTTTTATATTATGCTCCCCTTATTTTTCTCGGTCAACTATTGGTATTGACCTCTGGGTATTTTTTTGACACGTGTGGTCCTCGTTTTTTTTCAATCGCGCTTTTTTTAGATCTGTGATGAATAGATCTTGTGAGCTTCCGGGCGGTTATAGGGAGGTTCCTGTGATCCCCCTCCATTAAGGGAATTTAAAGGGTTCACGTGACGCGTTCTTGTCGCGTTACATTAACTCCGCGTTGGTGGAGAAGAAGCCAGAATTTTTCCCGGTAAAAAGACCACCTTGTTCTCATCGTCTCTTCCTTGTACAAGGAAATATTTGCAAAGTTTCTTTACAATAACCTGGCCAGGTTTTCATTTTAGTTGCGTAAATAATGTCTTTTTGTTACGATGATGGATTAAGGAAACGTGTCTACCGCGAAAATTCACATGATGATTTTTTTTAAACGCGGTTTGCCTCACAAATTAATCTCGAGGTCTTATTGCTTTTGAATTAACGTTTTCCACTATCGACTGTCAATTACCCGTTTGTTTTTTTTTTTTTGTTTTTCTTTTATCCTCAAAAGAAAATAGAAAAGGAGTGCAGGAAATTTATTTAAAATTAATATAATTAAAATCTTTCTTAGATTATTTATAATTCCTTCGTTTTGAAGTTACATGATTGTTGGGTGGTTAAAAGTCATTTGTTTACTTAGGATTGTTGGTGTCTAATTACTTTTTGTTATTAGTGGAAAACACTTTTGGAGCGTCACGTTCCTCAGGCATTAGCGCGTGTTCAGCGATCGCGTGGCGTAGAGTTATTTAAAATTTAAATTTTTTTTTGGGAAAAAGAAAATTTTTTTTGGGCAGAGATATCAAAAAAAAGGCAGTCAGCGCCTAGCCGGGTTCGGATGAACTCCTCAGGTCTCCTTGTCTGAAAAAGGACAGTCTCAAGATGTAATCGCCTGACTTCTTAATTTCTATCCCGGACTTAGCCAAAAAATGCAGATTCACTTATCCGGTAGGATTTTTGGAGGTCTGTTGCGACCCCTTGGATAAGTTTATTTGGCTATGATTTTCTTAGGGTATTGTTCGTTGAAGATAAGACGTAAAGTGTCTTTTCCTGGCTATATTCTTTCCCACTCGCTGCAATATTCCACGACACGATGGTCGTCAGAGACTACATCTAGTTAAGTAGGAATCCAGCTTTGCCGTTAATTTTATTTAGTTCGTCTGAAGGAGTAATTATGGAAGAATCCACGCCCAAGTAAGACTGTTATCTGTTTTTTATTTCAACAGTAATTCAGGTTTACTCTCCAAAAAGCTTATTCTTTCGCCGTCATGTTCTTGGGAACTCAACGAATCTCTAGTAACTCGCCCATTTCTCTTCTCATTTGACTCTTACACTCCTATTTATTTTGCAGTGGTGTAATCATTTCGTCTCCTTGGACGTGACTTTCTCCGTTGACCGTTTTCCTTCAGCCACAAGATTGTATTTACATGATTCTCCAAGCAAGCCCTTTTCACGGTATCATTATTGCTGTTCAACATGAATAGTTCTACTCCGTCGGGGTGATAAGATTACACCGTTATTGTTGCTTCACCGCAACCCGTTCTTTAACTTTCGTAGTTCTTACACGCCTAAAATCAAATCATTGCATCTTGCGAGGAATCACCATGGAACATAATTTTTTATATTCAATAAATTAACTTCCAGATTCATTTCCACTGTGCTTTAATTTTTTTTTTACTTTCTTTTCTTGTTTTTTTTTTTTTTTTTGTTTTTTCATTTCAGGGTCGTGTTTGGCGTAACTTTCGTCTGTCTGCTGTGTTGTTTCTTTTGTGCGTCCGCCCTTTAGCCACCTGCTACCTTTCCCCTTGTGTTTGATGTTTCATCGTAATAATGTAATATAATTCTGTGAGCTTTATCCTTTTTTTAATAATTTTTCCCTTTTGTTCTGTGTTTGTATCTACCCTGATCAGAATTCTATCCATTTCTTATAATTTTCTTTAGTTTTTTTTATTTTATTTTTTTTTTAAGATAATTATTTGAGTTTTCTTTTTGTATTCCTTTTGTAGCCTTAAGTTTTATTTGAATTTCCTTTTGTTACTATTTTTTCTTTTTTGTTTCCAAACAGTTATATTTGGTGAACTTGCATTAAATACTAAGCTCAATTCCTCTTAGATAACTCTTCATTCAACTTCTTCCTGGTGTATCTGAAGGCTCCAATCAAAGTAGTTCCATCGGGCTTTCTTCTACTTTTCAGCCCGACGGACTGACTATTTGGACTTTTTTACTTAGCCCTCAGCCCATTTTCCTTCTTCTCGAAGCGGATCTCAGCAATTTCGTCGTCTCTTACCGGTTGAAGCTTATCACTAACATTATTCTGTTCACCAATCTTTATTTCAAAATGTAATAAAGGAGATAATTTGTTTGGAGTTTGTGGTACCTTCTCTTTTGAATTAGCAAAGCAATTTAATATTCCAATTTTTTAAATAATTTCCTTGAGGGGCTTAAAATTTTTTTGATTTTTATATTTTTTGGTAACTTAAAGTATCGTACCGCGATCCTTCAAGTACCTATTTATCTCCTCGTTCTAGGATACTCGGTGGGGTGAGTTAATTTTTTTTTTTAAACTTATCTGGGATAGCGTTAATTTTTTGGGTTATATATATATAGTCAACTCAAGATTAGTTACTAGAGTCAACAAATTGAGATTTATAAGAATTTGGGGAGGCGAACGTCTTTTGCTCAAGCAGCCGTTCGTAATTGACTGTTCGTGACAAAACTACCTCTGCGGGTTTTTTTGGCACGTTACACTGTATTCGTGTGGAACTTGAAGCATAGCTTCCATAATCTCACCCTTCATAATCATATTCCAAGGGAAATACACTGAACTAGAAAAGAAGCCTGATGTACCCACAAAGGTCATCCAAAATAAGAAAGAAAATTGCCTCCTCTTGGTGGAGGAAAATTTGATTGACGATTGTCTGAACTAGGAGTATATTACATAGTAAGCCACAAAAAAAAAAAATCGAAAAAATTTATGAAACCCAGTAATCTGGGAAAATGACACGTCAATGTCATCAAAATTGACATCAAGGATATACCTTCGATTACGGTGCCTTTTTCTGTCTAGAGAATGTTTTAGAATGCCAGAGACTAGATCATTATCATGATTTACCATAATAGGCAACATGTTTTTCATGACCTCTTGAACATATTTCCCGACATGGGTCATATCGAAATCATTATGAATGGAGTAATTGCGAGCAATTATTTTGTATAAGAGTAGTTTGTTATCAACACTGAGGACACTGTTACGACCCAACAGAGCAATTAATTTAAGCTTTGCTTTTTGGCCTTGTTCATGGCATAAGTCACATGCATATTCCATGATAGTTTTGAATCAATAATAATGCCAAGGTATCTACAATTATCAACCCATTCCAAGTATTTGCCATATAACTTTAAGGAGTCAAGATTTCTCTTTTTCTTCTTGGTGATAATCATTGCTTTGCATTTGTCGACATTGAATTTTAATCGCCACTTGCTAAACCAGATTTCACATTCTTTAAGGGCTTTCTGCAAACGTGATACAACAACACCAGGCTGGCGTGTCCATGTCAGTATAGCAGCATCATCCGCATAAAAAAATAGCTTGCAGTAAGAGATTTCAGGGAAGTCACGTATATAGTAATTGAACAGAACTTGCCCCAGCACTGATCCTTGTGGGACACCGCCATTTATCTCACAGGTATTAGATAACTCATCTCCAACTCTGGCCTGAAAAGACCTGTTGGACAGAAACGAGTGAACTAGACTAATTAAATCATGTGGGAAG
This sequence comes from Rhysida immarginata, assembly GCA_023313115.1. Taxonomy (NCBI): domain Eukaryota; kingdom Metazoa; phylum Arthropoda; class Chilopoda; order Scolopendromorpha; family Scolopendridae; genus Rhysida; species Rhysida immarginata. The sequence goes on from JAHWFO010099709.1 coordinate 367,910, forward strand.
CCATCAGTTATCTTTATATATAAAAATTCAGACGCAGGATGCGTCTGTAAATGTTCTAAAAACTTTTGAACCACTTATCCAATTGAGCTCATATTCGCAACATATGTTCATTAGGTCCAGAGTAAGGTTTATGTCCCCAAAGTAAGGGGGGAAGAGGTAAAAATCATATATCTTGGTTTATGTTTGTTTACGCAAGAGATGGCGCCAGAATTTGTTTATCTTTTTTATATAGACCTTTCCCTTAAAACCGAAACTGGACTAACTGCGTAGAAGCAACACCTCCTAAAGAGAAAGCCTGTGCACGGAAACATCATACATTGTTACATAATCTAAGTAGTGCATTGTTATTCGTATCTCTACCAATAATAAGCCCTGAATTTGCACTACTATGATGATGTAACAATGTATGACAGTTTCCGTGCAGAGGCTTTCTCTTTAAGAGGTGTTGGTAGAAGCAGGATAGCAAAAAACTTCCGTTTTCCTCCGGATGTGTAGTATTGTTTGCCAATAACGTTTATTAAAGATAGACTCCGAATCCTATTGTTAACAGCGGCAAAAAGTGAAGCAAATTGAGCCATGAGAGTTCTCGGCAGGAGTGAGCCGTGGACTAATTAACTGTCTGGCTGCTTTGTTTTTGAAAATTTTGGACCCGAGGAATAATTAATTCAAACCATTCCTCAAAGTTGTTGTGCGTACAACTGTACAAACAGACACGTAAAAGGACCAGGAATCATTTTCCACGAGCATAAATCAAAAATACGTAACTAAAATGAAAATACATAACTGAAAGACGATCGAAACGAAATTGAAATTGAAACCATGATCGAAAAATTGTTTATAAAATTTAATAACATACTACAAATACAAAGTAAACGATAAGATAAACTTATCACTCCGTGATCGGCCTTTAAAAGAGTTATTACTCAGCTACTCTCATGTTTAGCCATGTGTTTTGCATCATCTTCACTCACTTTCGGCCATGACAGTTCTGGGCGTGGAGCTTCCCAATTTGCTTCAAGTTACAACAATTGCTTCGGAGTCTATCTTTAATATACGTCATTGGTGTTTGCCAAGGCAGTAAACTCAAGTTTATTACTGTCCTGCTTCTGTGCAGTTACTCCAGTTTCGGTTTCAATGGAAAGGTCTATATCAAAATTCAGGGTGCGTCTATAAATGTCCTTAAAACTTTTGAACCACTTATCCTCTTGAGCTCATACTTGCACCAGATGTTCGTTAGGTTCAGGGTAAGATTTACATGTGCCGTGTGTCAAGTTGGCCCAAAAGGTAATGGGTAAAAATAATCTTTTGCTTGATCTGTCTGTCTGCCATGAGCATACGATATGCGCGGACCAACAATGTATGTCATGTCCTACAATGCAGAGCAAAGTTTCTGCAACAATAGGCCATAAAAATTACTTTGGCTATGGTTATGGATGAAGAAATACAGGATAGGAAACTCCATTGTTTAAAGCGAGATTTCTTTTTTCACTGGCGCTCTCTGGCCATTTGCGTGGGCATTACTCTCTGTCTATAGGTTGATTTAAATGCAAAATCTATCCGCCAGATGGCATCCGCTACGGTTTATGAATTTTGTTCTAGTTTATTTACAAAAGTTTAGTGAAGATGAAAGTTAAAGACTTGGCAGAAAAGCTTCAGTTAATAGGAGCGAAAACTGATGGAAACAAACAAGTATTGACTAACAGTGAGCAAATTTTATAATGAATTACGATTTACGAAAGTGAAGATGCTAAATATTGGGCTAGGCTACGACATCTCATTTAACCTCACTGAATTTTTCGATCTGTAGGAAATCCATGAAACTTGAGATATTTGTTTTTAACATTGTTGTTCGAACATTGTGGAACTGAACAATTTACATGCATGTTCTTATACAGTATTCTTAACATTGCCGAGATTTTCTCCTCATTTCGACCATAGCGTCATAGCCTCAGATTCGTAAAGCGTAAGCGCTGCCATCTATACTTAAATCAACCTATAGTTGATCCATCGTAAGCTTGCGCGGGATATAAACAAAAAATCACCACGTATCCCTGCGCAGGCTCATGTGACTGGAGGAATCAATTTAGCTTCCCCCTGAAACACATGGCTTGTAAGGCCAGCTGAATCCCCTATCTTTCTATCCTTTAATCCACTAATCCCTTATGCTCCCATGATGGTGATTTCTGTCCTGTCCTTTGGCACAAGAGTTGTCGATTTCTCCCGTTTCTATTTTTTTTATATACTTCTTTAAAAAATGATCAATTTATGTGTAATTTATTATCTTTTTTAGCCCAATTAATAACATTTAATGATTTAGTTGTTTTCAGAACTGATTATTACAGTTTTAAGTCAGTTTTCACGTTTTCTTTTGAGAAATACATTTTCGTGTGCGCCCAGGAACACGGAAGTTGCAAGACTCAATCAGCATATAGAAATGCACTTCACCACGTGTTTTTGTTTACAACCCGCGCAAGCTAAGGATGGATCGAGTTTAGCAGACGACTTTACTTTTCCTTATTGGCCTCGATGGCTCAGGGGTTGCGTGATCGCCTCTGATCAACACCACCTCTACTTAAAGCTTCAGCGCGAAAATTTCATGCATTGTTACATCATCATGCGGAGTCATAGTTTAGGGCTTATTATTGGTAGAAATACGATTAAACATGACTCCGTACGAAGATGTAACAATGTATGAAATTAACACGCTCAGGCTTTGAGCAGAGGTGGTGTTGCTCTGATCAACCAACACCACCTAAAAATAAGGCCTTAGTACTCGGTGAGTACTGCGTCATCAAACTGAGACAAACAATGCAACTTTCATTGTTTACAACAAACGAAAAATCGTTCCGTGTATTTCATTTATTGCGAACAATAAAAGTTGCATTGTTTGTCTCAGTTTGATGACGCAGTATTCACCGAGTACTAAGGCCTTATCTTTAGGTGGTGTTGGACCGACACCTCCTAGACAGAAGGCCTGATAACGGAAACGTCATACATTGTTGCATCGTCATTAATCGACCAAATTTAGGGAACTCATTATTGGTAGTAATAGAATTAACAGTGGTCGACTAATGATGATGTAACAGTGTATGACGTTTCCGTTATCAGGCTTTCTGTCTATAGCTGCCGCCACATAAGTTGAACGATAGGATGACGTCATTTCTAACGCCAGGCAATAGAACGTTAACAGGAAGTAAATCGCTTAACTGTTCCATGAAACATCCGCTTTCGTTTTCGAAACATTGCTTTCGTATTTATATTTAGTTTCCATTTTCGCTTTTTCTTTTAAATAGATAAATGAAATTAATAAATTAATAAATTAAAAAATGACGCAGAATAGTCGACTCGAATGCAATTTGTTTTATATTATGACTTTTAATAGGCTTTCCACGTTTCAACAATATCTTCACCATTACTATGGTAGAACAAGTGCATCATGGCTAAAATCCAGACATAGCATATTGATGAGATGACTTACTGCGCATGTCAAAAAGATCATTCAACTTATGTGGCGGCTGTTATAGGTGGTGTTGCTCTGATGCCCGTAGATGTGGCTTCGATCCCGGCTGAGGACGACGATGATTTTTTCAGGCGAAAAATGTATACACTCACTCATTCATTCATTTATTACGAAATCTCCAGAGCTATGAAGCCTACAAACTTGAAATTTGGCAGGTATATTTCTCTGGGTTTCTAGGTGAGGGTGATACAGGGATCAAATCTAAGCAACATTTACCTCTTTCAGTTCTTTCTGAGGCATTGTTTTTGAGATAAAAAAAAGTTGAAATCCAACCTGCAGGAAACAGTTATTTGGAATCTGTGGAAACAATTAAAGACATTGGTATACGAGACACCAGTGGGATCCGATGAAGACCTGGTAGCCGGAATCGCCATAGCTGCGGACCAAATTCGCGAAGAACCAGGAACTTTTGAACTTTTCACGTCAGTTGTGAAGCATGCATTCATGCCAGAGGGAGTGAATTAGAAAACTTATTATTGATGAAAATCGGAAAGAAAATTCCACAGCCTGGGTTCGAACCAAGAACCTTCTGCTCACCATGCAGACGTGCCAACCAATTGCGCCACTGTGGACATGGAAGCATTAACGCTATCTACATGTCCTTAGAGCTGGTTGGAGCAGTATCCACTTCGCAGGCTGGGACTATCTTTCCTACTGCGTATAATCGTTAAGGATTAATAAATGAAAGATCTTAGGAGGATATATTTTCTTTTTTTTTCCACGCCAAACCTCAGATGTTGAAATTATTGATGAAAATAAGAAAAGAAAATTCCACAGTCTGGGTTCGAACCAGGAAGAAGACTGCACGGATGAGATTATTGGTTGTGCAGAAATTTAACAATCTTGTGAGAATTGTTCTCTCCAAGACTTTGGATATAGAAGACAGTAAGCTGATAGGCCTGTAGCTTACAGGGTTTGCAGGATTTTGACCGGGTTTAGGAATACTTAGGATAACAGACTGTTTCCATGTATCCGGAAAGTAACAGTTATCCCAACAGTCGTTTATAATTTTAGTGATATCACCAGTTACATTTAGTGCTAACTTTTATAAGGCATTGTTTTTAATAGTGTCTTTACCTGGTGCCTTCTTTTGCTTGAGTTTCTTAAAGCAATTTTGAATCTCAGCTACCTGAATATTATGTTTGGCCACATGATGGCTATTGTTGCAATACTTTGTTATGCTGGTTTCTACCATTTTGGTTATTTCTAGTCCTTCTGGACGATCATCCTTTGGAGTCACAAATTGTTGTTTAAGCGAATCAGCAATTAGCTGTGCTTTGTCTTGGTCATTAGTTATAAAATGTCCATTAGTGTCTAAAAGCGGTGGTATGTTCATGGCCTTTTTGTTTTGTAAGGCTCGAATCATGCCCTATATAGAATTGTCCCGGGTTGACAACTCTTCACCTTCTCATTCCATCTCTCGTTACGAAGCTTATTTACTTCCTCATGTACTCTTCTCGTAAGTCGGTTATAATTGGTTTTAAGCCAAGGCTCTCGTGTTCGGTGCCATTGGCTCCTTACCCCGTTTCTTTGGTCTATTAGATACTTGATTGCTGGAGTAAGATCGAGATGATCAGGCCGTTTCACGTCTACTGGAGAAGCACAAGCATTGATGGCATCAGTAATACTTGTAGTGAGCCTTTCAACATTTATGTCTATCTCCTCCGTGCTATGCGCGCCATTGAGTAGATTACTCTCATTTTTGAGATCTCTGAAAAGTTTCCAATCTTGTTTAAGCTTCATTTGTTCTCTGAAGTCAATATTGAGATTTTCAAAATTCAGTGCGACCGATTTATGATCTGAAGATAAATCATCGACAGTAAAAATATAGAAGCCTTTCAGCAACACAATATCAATGACATCACTTATAGTTTAGTGGTCACAGTAATACGTGTCGTTTACAGGACCTATCGCAATGATATCAGTTTTGCTCTGTATATATCTATATAGTATGACACCGTTCTGATTATGACGTTTGGAGTTCCACTGCGAGTGCTTAGCATTCAAGTCTCCCGCCATTACCACTGGGATACTCCCAGAGAATAGCTCATCGAGCTCGTCAACATGGATCTTAGGCTTCGGAGAGTTGTAAAGAGCCAGGAATTTAATAATTCCTCAGGGCATGCGATTGACCCCTGCGAGCTCGACGAGTTGCTCTCTGGTAATTTTCCTGTTGTTTTGGCAGGCGATCTAAACGCGAAGCACCCTCACTGGAATTCCAGATGCATTAATCACAATGGTGCTATTTTATATGGTTACATCCAGAACCAACTGGACACTGTCGCTATCAGTCCAATCAACATACATAGTATTGTGATCATTCGCCCACGAGCGATATTCTGGATATTGCTATTCTCAGGGGTCTCGACAATAGACAATCGAACAGTGTAGTGAAAAAGAAAGACGCGAGTGGTCCAGGAGCCAAGCTCACTTTGCACGCTCGCCCAAAAAGTAAACCAGAGGAAGTACACTGAACTGGGAGAGAAGCCTGATGAACCTCTTTAGTCCTCCAGAGAATGAGTCCCGAGAAGGGACGAGTCAGATTGTGGATTGACGAATAGAGTCCTCAAATATCAGCAGGATCTAGAAGATCCAATAGTTCGGGAAGACGGCCTTGTTAACGTCATCAAAGCAGACATCCAGGACATGGCGGGGTCTTCGAAACCTGAGGGGACCCTTAACAGCGAGTGGGTGGTCTAGGATACCAGAAACCAGGGTGTTTTCATGATTCTCCATCTTGGGTAGCATGTTCTTCATAAGAGTCTGGACAATGGTGCCTATGTGGGTCATCCCCAGATCCTCATAGATAGAGTGGTTGTTGGCAACTCTTCTGTCAAGTTGGGTAATGGACCGGAGAGCAACATTTTGGAAGGTCTGGAGATCCTTCCACCTAGATTTGCAAATAGAAGCCCAAGCAGGCATTCCATGAAGTAAGATAGTACGAATCACAACCTTGTATATCAAGAGTTTGTTATCCACACCAAGAGCACTGTTTCGCCCCAGAAGTGCAATCAAACTGAACCTCGCTTTCTTTGCTTTGTTGAGCGCGTATTGGACTTGGTCGTTCCAATTTAGTTTGGAGTCGATCAGTCGATATTTGGAGCTTTTTACCCACTCAAGTTTCTTGCCAAAGAAGAGAGGCTTTGGAGGGTTTTTGCATTTGCGAGTGATAAACATGACCTTGCACTTTTTGACATTCAGCTTTAATCGCCACTTTGTGAACCAGCTCTCGCACTGATGTAAAGCTTTTTGTAGTCGAGTGATGACATGTGCTGAGTTTCGTGCCCAGATCATGATGGACCCGTCGTCAGCAAATAAGTAAAGATTACACTTTGTAAACTTGGGAAAGTCATGGATAAAGAAGTTGAATAATGCTGGCCCCAAGACAGAGCCTTGGGGTACACCAGCATTAACATCGCAGGGTTCAGACAAGCAGTCCCCAACCTTAACACGAAAAGTCCTCTTTGACAGGAAGGAGCGAACCAGAGCAATTAAATCGTCAGGGAACCCGTAGGTAATCATTTTGTAAATGAGCCCATCATGCCAGACTTGATCAAAGGCCTTTTGGACATCGAGGAAAATGAGGCCACCAAACATAGAGAGGTTGAGAGGACCGTTTAAATCAGCAACGAGCCTCCATAACTGAAGCTGACAAGAGTGGCCTGGACGGAAGCCAAATTGTTCACTACGAATGAGGTTGTTTGCCTCGCAGTAGTCGTTGAACCTCTTGAGTATAGTGCGCTCAAAGACCTTGGAAAGCATGGGCAACAAGCTAATGGGCCTATAACTTGTGGGAAGAGCATGATCCAGTCCAAGTTTAGGAATGGTGATGATGACTGAGTCCTTCCAGGCACTAGGGAAATGGCCGCTAAGCCAGCAGTCATTCATGACCTTGGTGATGATGCAGATAACACTGGGAGGCAAATTCTTGAGAGCACTGTTGGTAATGGTGTCGATGCCGGCTGCCTTTTTGCTTTTGAGGCGCTTTATGATGTCCCATATCTCAGAGGTGCCAATGACATCAGGAAAGCCAAGAGCGTGCTGTGTGTGGTCATACCTATCACACACGTTTTTGACTTCACGAGTAATATTGACCAGATCATCCTTTTTGGGCGTAGAGAATTGGCTCTTCAGTGAATCGGCGATAATTTGTGCTTTGTCCTGGTCATTGCTAACGAAATCGCTACCCTCTGTAAGCAAAGGAGGAAGAACAATAGTCCTTTTGCTTTTAAGGGCCCTGACCATACTCCAGAGAGAGTTATCCTGGACGGACAGACTTTTAACTTTGTCGTTCCATCTTTGATTCCTTAAATCCTTAATCTGATCACTTACCTTGCGGGATAGCCTGTTGTACTTCGTCTTGAAGTGGAGAAATCTGGTACGCTGCCAAAGTCTTCTGAAGTGGTTTTTTTCGTGGATGAGTTGCCTGACGGAGCGAGGAAGTTCCAGGTGGTCTGGCCGCTTGCAATCCACCGGAGTAGCACTAGCATTTGTAGCCATCTTGACGGAGTGAGTGACCTTTTTGATATTTTCGTCAATGTCACTGCTGGTGACGGGATCCTGATAGGGAATGTTACTGTCGTTCATAAGTTCTCTAAAAAGTTTCCAGTCCTGCTTATAACGAAGATTTATTCTCAGGTCGATATTTATCCCCTCAAAATTTAGTGCAACTGGTAGGTGATCAGATGATAAGGCATTTACTGTAAAAATATTGTAGGGTTTGAAAAAAATCCTTGAGAACAGCAATGTCGAGCACGTCACTAGCGGGTGAGTGATCACAGTAGTATGTATCTTCAAGAGGGCCAATAACCGAAGTGTCGATCTGATCTACCATGTACCTATAAAGTACCAAACCACTTTGATTAGTGCATCTGGAGTTCCAGTGTGGGTGTTTCGCATTCAAATCACCCGCTATAACGACTGGAGTAGTTCATCTAAGTCGTGAGGGTCTAACTTGTGCCTAACCGCCTCTCCTTTTCAGTCTTCCGTAAACCGACCACATCCTCCAACTTAATACACCATTCCTCCTCACATCCCCCCACCCACAAACAAGCCTCATTAAGATTCCTAATTGACCGTGCCCTGAAGCTCCCCCTCAGCGCCCAATCCAGATCATCCGAACTCCGCATAATCCGGAACCTCGCCCATGCCAATGGATATTCGACCTGCATGTTCTCACGTATTCTTCACCGCCGCAGACGGGCCCTCTTCTCCCCCTCCCCTCTTTTTTCGCCCCTTTCCAAGAAATGGACGTCCTTATTGTATCTGGGCCCTAGTTTCTCCCAGCTCTCTAACTTCCTGTCTTCCCTTGGCCTTCGAATATCTTTTCGTACTCCTACACCATCAGCCCGCATCCTGAACCCACCTGCCGCCGTCACCACCGACAAATATTCCCAATCCGGAGTTTACCGCCTGAATTGTGCGTTTTGCGACAGATTTTATGTAATATTATCGACCCGCAATTTTGCAGTACGATTCAAAGAACACACTGATTCGTATAGAAAACGAGATCGTATTTCCCACTACGCAAACCACCTCGAAGATTCCGGACACACTTTAAACACGCAAGAAGATGTTATGTCTGTCCTACATATCTGCAATAGGCCAGAAAAAACTGCTACCCTCGAAGCGATCGGAATACTCAAGGCCAAGACGTCCTCCCCCCACCTGCTTCTCAATTATCAAACAGACTTTAATGTATATGCAATACTTAACTCTTTATCCGATCTATTATGATCCCTTTTTTCTCGGTTTCTTTATTATGGTTTTTGTTTTCCTTTGCATTTTGTTATTTCTTGCCTGTTTATTTTTCTGTAAATCCTCTTGTCCCCAGACAACCGGATAAGTTCTCTTTTCGGTCCGCGTAAACGCGCACCACCCCTTTGTATATTTTCTTTTTGTATAATTTATAAAAATTAGCGTTTACACCCTTTTTTTACTATTGGCCATTATATTTCAAAAATCTGTGCTTTTTCTATTTATCCTGTTGGCCATTATTTCCTCTTTATTTCTTTTGTATCCTATTGGTTCATGTATATGCATAATTTGTACCACTGTTCTGTATATAAAGGCTTGCATGCCTCTTGCTGTATATACCTGGCTATTGTGTGTACCGTAAGGATCGAATG
>JAHWFO010099709.1:377567-450688 GCA_023313115.1 Rhysida immarginata
AAGATATTCTTAAGGACTATGGCTACCATCCCGACGTTGCTTACTGTACAGAGGACATCGATCAACTTGTTGATGACATCACCAGATGTATTAACAGTGCCATAGAAGTCAGTAAGTATCCATCAGAAAAAAAACCTTCTCATCGAATCCAACTCTCTCCTGGAATCCAACGCCTAATTGCTGAAAGAAACAGGACCCGTAGACTTTGGCAACGCTATCGTGAACCTTGGCTCAAAACCAAGTACAACAGGTTAGTGCGAAGAGTTCAAGAGGAGATAAAAGAGCTTCGCCACGCTAGATGGAATGAAAAACTCAAAAGCTTGTTGGCTCGCGACAATTCCATTTGGAGTATGGTTAGAGCTTTACAGAAGAAGAAGAATGTTATGTTTCCTCCACTCCGTACACCACAAGGTAACTATCTGCAAACTGATCAGGACAAGGCCCAAGTCATTGCAGATTCACTGGAACTGCAGTTTGTTACTCCTACCAACGATAAGCCCGAGAGCCAAATCATGTCTCGGCGTGTGGAAGAAGATATTTACAACTTTGATGAAGTCCCGAAGCATTTTACGAAGTACAACATCGAGGCTGGCGAGATCGCCAACATCATAAATAAACTGAAAAAGAAGAAGGCTCCCGGAAAAGACAAGGTGAGTAATAACGCCCTTATGAATTTCCCAAAGAACTTTATTGAATTTCTCACCAATATCATTAGCGACTGCTGGAAATTTTCTTACTTCCCTGTGGCTTGGAAAAAATCTATTGTGTTGAGTATCCCAAAGCAGGGACAAAATCCTGCAATTCCCGCGAGCAACCGACCTATTAGCTTGCTACCCTCGATGTCCAAGGTGTTGGAGAGAACGATCCTTGTCAGATTCCAAGATCACTGTCTAGCAAATGACCTTTTACGGGAAGAGCAGTTTGGCTTTCGTGCTGCCCACTCCTGTCCGATGCAGATTTGGAGGCTCGTTGAAGACCTGAGCACCACCCTGAACCTATCCAGGTACTGTGGGGTGGTATTTCTCGATGTCAGTAAAGCTTTTGACCAAGTGTGGCATGAGGGTCTTGTCTACAAAATGATCAGAGACGGGTTCCCTGCCGATTTGATCTTGATGGTGAAATCCTTTCTTGACGGCAGATCCTATCAAGCCAAGGTTGGAGAAAGTCTTTCCACACCCCGTGTTGTAAAGGCCGGTGTCCCTCAGGGTTCTGTCCTCGGGCCTATACTATTTAATTACTTTGTACATGATTTCTCAAAACCCGATAATTGTAATCTGTATTTTTATGCGGATGACACTGCCATTATGACATGGGCACACCAGCCGGCTCACGTTATCACTCGGCTGCAGTGCGCCTTGAAGCAGTTCGAAGACTGGTTTAACTGCTGGAAGTTGAACCTTAACGTCGGAAAGTGCAAGGCTTTGTACCTCAATAGGAAGCTCAAGCATCCCCCAGATTCTCTTGTTCTGTTTAATAAGAAACTGGAGTGGGTGGACAACTACAAGTACCTGGGAGTTATCATTGACTCAAGACTCTCATGGAACCAGCATATGTCCTATGCTCTGAACAAAGCGAAGAGGGCTAAGTACAGTATCATAGCTCTCATGGGTCGCAACAGCGCCCTCAGCATTGACAACAAGCTACTTCTGTACAAGTCGATTATCCGGACCATACTCCTCTATGGCATGCCTGCGTGGGCGACTATCTGTAAAAGCAGATGGAGTGAACTACAGTCATTCCAGAATGTTACCCTGAGGACCATTGCCCAGCTGGACAGAAGGACGGTGAAAAACCAATCCATCCACCTCGATTTAAACATGGCCCATATCGGTAAGTTTATACAGGATCTCCTTTTGATTATGATACAGAAGATGAAGACTCACGACAATAAGCTTGTGAAAGGGATACTGGAGAACTCAATGAATATGAGCTGGCATACGAAGTATCGTAAACCGAGGCACGTTCTTGACATCAATTTTGAAGATATTAGCAACGTCTCTTTCCCAGACTACTGGAAGATGTGATAATCTTCTTTCTCCTTGTGTTTTTTAATTTCGTCTGTATTTTGTTTCTGACAATCGTCAATCTTACTTTCTTTTTTGTATAATATGGAAGACCGCTTGGGTTGGTTAGGCTTCTTGACTACCTCAGTGTATTTCCTTTGGAGTTTATTCTGGTTAGATGAGCTTTGTGAAAGCGCTGCTTTCGTCCCATCCTAACGAATGTACACTTCACTGTTCGATTGTCGACTTGCTGTATATTTCCCTTGCATGCCTCTTGCTGTATATTTAGTGTATTTCCCTTGGAATATGATTATGAAGGGTGAGATTATGGAAGCTATGCTTCAAGTTCCACACGAATACCGATCCACTACACTGTTCGATTGTCGATTGTCTTGCTGTATATATCCTTGACAAAGCCGGGAATAAATGGCGAAACTAGTTGGAACTCCTGATGTCCACCTGTTTAATGAAAAGATGTCCTTAGTTAGGTTTGTGAGGAAATTAATCCCAACGCCAGGGACCCAGAAGGATAATGAGCGTCTTGATGTCCTGGTTTACGGGAATATTAATTCCAACGCCAGGGACCAGTACATAAGTCGTAACAGAAGGTGAATATCGCCCTGAAAAGGGCGCACCGTGAAATAAGAATAATGAAATGATACCTGAAAAGGAGTAGAGGTGTTTCGTTGAAGAGCTAGTCCGTCCTGTCTGTCAGGGGTCTCTTCAAACTGTTCAATATATACACGGTGGACGATTTAATATCAGACCATCTTCCAGTTGCCCTTAACTTCGATGGCTTAAATATGGACATCCTGAATCGGCTTCCTGTAAGGCGGGATTGGAAACTCTTTCGTGACCTCCTTAAAACTAGAAATGGCTACACAGCAAATGCCTCCAGCACCAATGAAATCAGTGATAGAGTCAAAGGCATTACCAATAACATCAACAATGCGATGTCTGCTAGTGCTTGCCCTATAGATCCTAAATATCCTGACCATCTCGATCTTCCTCTAAGTATTAGGCAAATTATTGCAGAGAGGAATGCCTTCCGAAGACTTTGGCAGCTACGGATCCCATCTTTAAGAGAAAATATAATAGGCTTTATAGGAGGGTCCACGAAAAAGTAAGAGAGCTACGAGTGCAAAAATGGACGAGCAAATTGAAGAATCTCTCAACTCATGACAACTCTCTTTGGACTATGATTAGAGCTCTTAAGTGTAAGAAAACGAAATTCCCACCCCTGTTTTCTCCAGATGGTACTACTCTTGCTACTACAGACCAAGATAAAGCTCAATTAATTGCTGAATCACTTAGCAATCAATTTATCACCCCAATTCCAGACACCCCTGACGGAGAGCATGCAATCAGCGAGGTTCGCGATATGTGCTGCAATTTTTATGAGGGTCGGCGTGCTCCTATAGAGCGACCAATCTACCCCTTGGAAATTGACCATCCAAATCCTCTGGTTGCAAATATTCTGGAACACCCACTCACGTTTAGAAGTTTCCTCAGGCATCGCAGGTCTCGGCACGTCCTGGACATCACTTTCGACGACATCCAAAAGGCCATCTTTCCCGAATACTGGATCTCATAGCTCCTCGTGCCCCTCGTCAATCAACAATCAACTCTATCGTCCTTATAGGAAAGGACCCCATCTTATCCTCTGGATGACCTAACTAGGTTTCATCTGGCTTCTTGTCTACTTCAGTGTACTTCCCCTGGTTACTTCCTGGATGAGTATGGCAGTGAGAGCGTTGCTTTCGGACCGCTCGTTTCGTTATCCCTGCACTGTTCGATTGTCGAATTGAAAATATTCCATTCACAGTATCCCACCTTGTGAACAACTGCGAGAAACTTTGTTATTCTTCATAAAGTGGTAAGTTTCCTATACAGTTGTTATTTTTACTTAAGTTAGCCATGTATACCACGGAAAAGCAGCCCCTTACAATTCTGGTCGCGACATTAGTTAGTTTATCAACATTTATACGAAATTGCACAAACAAGATTGTGTGTGGTTGCCACTTCCATTCCATCAGAAAGACTATTTTCAAAAGTGGGTAATGTCATTACTGAACGGAGAAATAGATTGTCTCCAAAACATGTAGAAAAATTGATTATTTTAAGCAACCTCTTATATAAGGAACGGCCCAATTAAATGTTCTAAATATGTAATTAATTGTTTTTGTAATGTATTTTTTATTCTATTGTTAAATAAATGTTATATTTTTTGGCCAAAGATGATAATTTTTTATTCTTGATGTTTGTTTCTTTCAATATTCGATTCCTTACTCATAATTGCAAACTATCGCGATATTTATCGATAGTTGCAGACTATCGTGATACTATCGAGTTAACTAAAAAACTATCGTGATAGTACTATCGATAGTTTTTTTCCCACTATCGCCCATCTCTACTTTGAAGTGATCCACCCCAAAATCTACATATCTATTAAAATTGTCGAGGATGCGCAATCTGATGCTCGCATCAAAGGACGATGTCCACTAGAGCATTAGAGAAAGACATCTTTATCTACTGCTATAGTGGCTAGAAGAATAGTGTGGCAACGGCTACTACTCGCAATGCTACGTGGTTGATTCCCGATTTGATGATAGTAGCGGTGGCGCTGCAATCGACATAGATGCGAGTTACCCGGGAGATGAGATGGAAATCTTAGGATGAAGGAGGGTTTTTCAGCTATATTTCGGGTGACTTAAGTTTATTTATAAAAATTTTGTGTGTTTCAGGTAATTGTCTTCCACAGAACTTGAGAATACTCTTTAACGTTAAAATAAATGAAAAATATCTGCTGTTATAAATAAGTTGAATTATAAGATCAGAGATGGATGAAGGTATCCGTCCTTAATAAGATAAAGCATGCAATATGAGCCCTTCCGAGCCAGAGAAATTACATTTTGAGTAAGTAATCATTAAACATAGATCTGCTAAATTAAGTCTAATAAAATATCAACATAAAATTTAATAATAATATAATGCTGTACACAGCTGGCTACCGTACAAATGATAAAAAATGAATTTTCACAGATGTTTCAGGAGAAAAAATTCAAGAGATGAGGCGTTCGCCCCTGTAACTCTGAAGTTCTCATATGTGGAATGCACAATATTGAAAAATATATAGATATACAAAAAGAATATATTTTTTCATATAAAATTCATTTATCACATGAATAACAACCAAATTACTTTTTTATGTGATGATAAAATATTAAATATCAGATATTTTAGGTTAATAGTTTTTAAAAAAAAATTTCTTATTCTTTTTAAAAAAAGGAAGATATATAATAAATTTGCATTTAAAGCTGTTTTGATTGAATTTCTTTATTTAAAAATAAGGACTTTATAAAAAATATTCTGAATTTCTTAGATTTTACATAAAGAAAAAAATAAGTGAGAAATATAGACAGAAAAGTGGTTCTTGAAATTTTAGAATGCAATAATAAGAAGGGAAGGTCTGCTATTTTATTGCAAAACTAAAATCAGATGAAGAAATCAAAAAACTAAAGAAAATAACTCCGTGTGAAACGGTCGTGTATTTCACTATATGATAACTGAAAAAGAATAAAATCATTTGAAATTAAAAAAATACTGCAAAATCATCTCTAAATTAAAAACAAAAAGGGGGGAAGGTCGAAATATTATTAAAATGGTATATTATTTAATGTTCTCGAATGAAAATGAAATAATAAATCAAATTTATAAATTTTACGAAGAAATTAATGGAGCCTTATTGATGTAAAGCTCTGGATGTTAAGCTACTATGTTGATGTAGCTGCCATCTGGCGGCATCATCATTCGAGGAATCAGATTTGAACGCTCGCTGCCACACTATTCTTCTAGCCACTATACTACTGCTGTAATGTTCACGTAACTCACACGCCCTCTAGTAACAACATTGTCAACCCTCATTCCGGGTCTAAAATCATGACTCGCGTTAATTGCTCTATGCCTCTCCGCAAGTATTATTAAAGGGCAAAGTTGACCTTTAGTTACAGCGAGCACAGTGTGCATTGCAGTGCAGCATCTCTCAGAGACACCCAAATGATCTACTCATTCATAGCAACTGTTTCGTATCTGCCCTGCAGTGAAGCATCACTCAAAGACGCCGCTCTTGACCCATTTCGCAGCAGAAACCCCACCGTTCAAAACTCCTAGAGTAAAAGCACAAACGAGGGCATATCCCTCAAATAAACCTTAATTTTTATCTGATTTCAAACAAACAATGGACCCTAGAACAGTGGAAAACGGTTGCATTTTCCGAAGAGTCGCGTTTTCTACTGCATCGTATCCACCGGGAGACATCCATTATTTAAAAATATCTGGTTTTTTTATCAGAATTTACTAGAGTTTTTTTTGTATTTGGAGGAGGGTTTTTTTTAAAAATTTATTTTCCAATATTAATTTACCGAATTAATTAATTGATGATGGCGTTGGCCATAAAATTTAAACTACATATTTTCATTATTGTCGTGCATCCGGATGAATATGATATTAAATTTAAATGATAAATGAAAAATTAAGCCACGAGCCTACATTACAGTCAACAACGACTTAATTGCTCAGTCTGACAGAGCGTCGCGATCCCAGACTGGAATTTTCTTTTTATTTACTAATTTCATTTATTATTTATTTAAACATTTAACATCTATATTTTTTAACATTTTAACATCTGAGGCATCGTGTTGAAATAAAACCCCTCAGACCACTCATCCATCAGCTTTTCTTTAATAAATTGGATACTTGGGGATCTTTGAAACTGTATACATATGCGGTGGCTATGCTATGACCTATCCATTATCAGAATTTAGTTTTATATTTCTGGCATAAGACATGTGGCAGAACATAAAATTATTCCAAATGTACGAATACCTCCCCTAATAAGAACAATAACCAGATTTTAAAAACATTTATACAGTAAAATTATTTTAGGAAACATTTCAACCCCCACCCCACAGTAAACATTATAAGGGAAAACTTCAATAAAGTTTCGGATAACTCGATAAAAATGATCTAATAATTATTAAAAAATACGGAATGGGATGTTTTGGCGCCGCATCAAACCCCCCAGTTTGGAAATGGTTTCCATGCAGGATCAATATTTACCTAATTAAAAACTAAATGATATAAAAGTTATGAGATATTACCTAAAATCTATCTATCTATATATATATATAAAGAAGGATGTTTGTTTGTGGGTTTGTGAGTTTATTTGTTTGCTTTTTATACAAATCTACAGTTTTATTCCGATCTTGATAAAATTTCGCATTCATGACCGTCAAAGCATGAGGAAGGTCACTGTCTACCTCAGATTTCGAAAAAATAATAATTATTGATATTCATGGTTATGGCAGGGCATATTAATGAGAAATATTTCATGACCAACAATGCAAGACAAAGTTTTTGCAACAATAAGTATCAACAATGGTATCAACACGCAATTCACAAACACGCTGCACGGACCAACAATATATATCTCATGACCAACAATGCAAATAAAAGTTTGTGCAACAATAGGTATCAACAATGGTGTCAACACGCAATGCACCAACAATATACAAGGATCAACAATATATGTCTCATGACCATCATCATGACCATCATCAACAATGCAAGGCAAAGTTGGTGCAATATAGAATTCAATGCATAGAATTCCTGTTATTCAGGCTTTTCTTAGAAAAGAGAATTCTTAGGACATAACAATTTCTTGAAATCTTTTAAAATGATCAGTAACTGGACATGAGTTATCAGACTATTGAGAAAGGGTGAAAGACGATAGAGGAAGCACTCCTTAATCACCATGCTGTATTGAGCAAATGGTAAGCAAGTAAATAGAAGAATCGGCGACTGCTAGACTACACAAAGTGATGAATGGCCTTTTTGCTTCAAAACATTGAAAGAAGAAAGGAAATTGCAGCAACATCAGGTGTACATCTAAAGTACGGTAAGATTGCGTGAGTAAAAAATTATTTAGACTAGAAGGCATCCTTGGAGAGGTCCATCCATTGTGAGCCTTTAAAAAAATTTTTTCGGTAAATCAAGTATATCACCTAGAATGGATTTTTTTTTAATAAACTCAATTTGAATAATCTCAATATCAAAAATAAACTAAAAAATCAACAAGACAAAAGCAACTTTAACAATTTAAAATTACATAGAAAATTTATAGAGTACCTCCCCTCCCCAATAACAAGGAATGTAACTTAAAATTGAATTCACCATATGGAAAGTATTTTGGATTAGGAAGTAAAATAATTGTAAGAACATTTTATACTTTTTAAAGATCTTTGCAAGGTTTTAGCCGATTCTGCCAAAGCATTATTTTAAAATGTTAACACGTTACATTCCTTGTTATTGGGGAGGGGAGGTAACTTTTTAATTTTCTAATGTAATTGTAGCCCTTAAAGCTGCATCTAATGTACCGATAGTTATTAAACAAGTAAAGTCCTCAGTCGATAGTAAAATAAAGTTAAAAACATTTTTTTTCTTCAACCCCATCCTTCAAAATGGCAGATGATGTTGGTGCCTCCTCAAGTGTCCATGTAAAATTAACCTACTTTTTATATGCTTTTAACCTTTAAAACTGTTTAGCTAAGATAA
Organism: Rhysida immarginata; assembly: GCA_023313115.1. Classification (NCBI taxonomy): domain Eukaryota; kingdom Metazoa; phylum Arthropoda; class Chilopoda; order Scolopendromorpha; family Scolopendridae; genus Rhysida; species Rhysida immarginata. The sequence continues at coordinate 386,183 of JAHWFO010099709.1, forward strand.
ATAATCATAGAGATAATATAAACATTTAAAAGCATTATTCGAGCTTTCTTGCATTTTCATTTAAGCTCAGAAGGAGCAAAGTATAGTCTAAAATACATTATGAAAATGCTCATTATTCTGCATAAAATTAATTTTAATCCATATTTGGCATTGCTATACTTATATAAATAAGATTTGATTCAAAAATTATTTTTTTGTTGCCGAAATGATGAGTGCTCCTTTAAGGCTAAATTGTTAAAGTTGTTTTTGTCTTGTAGATTTTTTTTAGTTTATTTTTTGATATTGGGTTTATTCAAATATTAAATTTATTTCAATTTGAATTAATGGAGATGGTTTGTTATAATCATGTTAAAAATGGTTTTGAAATATTACGTTATCTTATGATCATTTTCCTTTTTATATTTAATATTCTTATATTCATTCTTTTTTATATTGAATTATTATTCTTGTAAGCTGTTATTGTGCTTCAATCGCCTGTTGCTTGCAAAATTACAAATAAATTAATTAAATAAATTAATTAATTAAGTTAAAAAAATCAATAATTTCCCTCCAATTAATGATAAACGAGTTTTAATGTAATTCTTTATAAAATATTATTATTAAATAAGTTTCGTAGATATGTATAATTCTCTAGAAAATTTTAATTCTTTAGTACCAATTTTAAGTAATCTTTTTATTTTATAAAAATGACTAAATTTTTAATTGTATACCTTTCTTTTATACATTGCTACAAGAAAGTTATAACTTTGTTTTTGAGAGCGCATTCTTATTTTAAATCCATCCACACTTTTAAAACTCTGTGTTTCTTGGTAAATTGCGGACAAAGGTTTTTACTGTTGACCCAGCTTTTAAATTAATTCATTCGTATAGTAGTAATCATAAGTTAATTGACATTTTTTGTTGACTATAGCAGCTTTCTCCTCTATTTTAACCTTTGAACCATATCTTAATCTTGTTTTTTTGCTTTGTCTTTTTGTGTTTCTCTACTTTAGTTCTTTTTACATGTTTTCACATCAACCCCGTTTTGGGCTCTTGCCTGTGGGGGACAACTCGGGACTTAACTCAACTCTACCCCCCGGTTTAATTTCCGGGGGTCTTATTCCCGATGTTGTTACATTATTTTTATTTATATGAGATGGTTTATTTGTTTTTAGTATTTATTTGCATAAAGTGCCGGCTGTTTATGGGAATAAAATCATAATCACACAAAGAAACTCCGTGTTTACGCATTTATAAAATTACCAATAATTAAAACGCTCTTTACTCATTTCTTATTCGTATAATTTCATACGTTTAATACCAAATAAATAAATAACCTTTTAATTGTTAGTAATCTTACAAACATGAAACACGGAATTCTTTTGTGTGATTTTAAAGGACCGCCACTTTACGCAAATAAAATCATTGATTTCTTTGTGATACAAGACCCACTCAACTTTTTTTTTGGCAATTTAGTAATATTTTGTAATATATCAAATGTTTAAATCGCTTATTAATTAGTAATAATTTTGTAAATTCTTATACTAAGCGTTTCAATAACATTAATTGATTATTGTTAAATATCTACGAATTATAAATAAACTTTATTAATTTCTAATAGTAATTAGTAATTTTTGAGTAAAATGCTGCGAAATAGGTCAAGAGCGGCGTTTTTGAGTGATGCTTCACTGCAGGGCAGATACGAAACGGTTGCTATGAATGGGTTGTTCATTTGGGTGTCTCTGACGGATGCTGCACTGCAATGCACACTGTGCTCGCTGTAACTAAAAGTCAACTTTGCCAAAAAATCTATCTTGATAGAATATTATTGATATTTTCAAATTTTTCGCATTTTTTTGCCTATTTTGTAAAATTCTCTGATATTTTTTAAAATTCCCTGACTTTTCCAGGTTACAGAAAATTCCCTGACTTGTCCCGGTCGCTAGTCACCCTGACATTACGTTTAAGATTAATATTAAAAGACTATAAACATTTCGGGAATATGATACCCTTTGTCCATTGTATTCGGAAATAGTTAATAAAATTTAAAAAATTGATATAGTTAAAAAATGCATCCTGTTATATTCAAAGAGAAGATAAAAATTAAACTGCAGAAACACATCAAACATATCATAATTACAAATATAAAAAGATAAGGAAAAATGCGGCAACCTTTTGGGAATATGCTACCCCTTTGTTCAATGCATTAGAACGATTTTAGTATGCTATATAAATTCATATACTGTTAATTTTTATCTTCATTTCTAATATTTATTGTAATATATATCCTATGTTTTAATAAATATGCAACATCTTATAATCAAAAGGGTGATTATAAAATTAGGTAAAAAGAAAAAAAAAAAAAAAGCATGCTCTGATAGATTAAATGGAAATATTTCATGAAGAAGTTAATGAACTTTATAAATGTCGTGAAAATTTACTTTCTCAGTGTCGAATTTTATTTATTTAATTTTTTTTACTTTGAGCTTAGTGGAGCATTTCCAGTGAATCTGCAATGACTTGGGCTTTGTCCTGATCAGTTTGCACATAGTCACCTTGTGGAGTACATAGTGGAGGAAGCGTATCATTCTTCCTCTTCTGTAAAGCTCTGACCATACTCCAAATGGAATTGTCGTGAGCCGAATAGCTTTTGAGTTTTTCATTTCATCTAGCGTCGCTAAGCTCTTTTATATCCTCTTGGACTCTTCGCACTAGCCTGTTATACTTGGTTTTGAGCCATGGTTCACGATAGCGTTGCCATTGTCTACGGGTCCTGTTTCTTTCAGAAATTATGCGTTGGATTCCCTGAAATCTCTTACTGCAAGCTATATTTTTATGCGGATTTTGCTGCTATACTGAAATGGGCACGCCAGCCTAGTGTTGTTGTATCACGTTTGCAGAAAGCCCTTAAAGAATGTGAAATCTGGTTTAGCAAGTGGCGATTAAAACTGAATGTAGACAAATGCAAAGCAATGTTTATCACTAAGAAGAAAAAGAGAAATCTTGACTCCTTAAAGTTATATGGCAAATACTTGGAATGGGTTGATAATTGTAGATACCTTGGCATTATTATTGATTCAAAACTATCATGGAATATGCATGTGACTTGTGCCATGAACAAGGCCAAAAAGCAAAGCTTAGCTTAATTGCTCTGTTGGGTCGTAACAGTGTCCTCAGTGTTGATAACAAACTACTCTTATACAAAATAATTGTTCGTGTCATCTTGCTATATGGCATGCCCGTCTGGGCTACGATTTGCAAGACAAGATGGAAGGAACTCCAAACTTTCCAGAACATTACCCTAAGGACTATTGCACAATTAGATAGGAGAATTGCTCGCAATTACTCCACTCATAATGATTTCGATATGACCCATGTCGGGAAATATGTTCAAGAGGTCATGAAAACCGTGCTGCCTATTATGGCAAATCATGATAATGATCTAGTCTCTGGCATTCTAAAACATTCTCTACATAGAAAAAGGCATCGTAATCCAAGACATATCCTTGATGTCAATTTTGATGACATTGATTACTGGGTTTCATAAATTCTTTCGTTTTTTCTGTGGCTTACTATGTAATATACTTCAGACAATCGTCAATCAAATTTTCCTCCAACAAGAGGAGGCAATTTTCTTTCATACTTTGGATGACCTTTGTGGGTACATCAGGCTTCTTTTCTAGTTCAGTGTATTTCCCTTGGAATATGATTATGAAGAATGAGATTATGGAAGCTATGCTTGAAGTTCCACACTAATACCGATACACTACACTGTTCGATTGTCGATTGATTGTCGTCTTGTCTTCAGTTCTTATTCATTTCCATATTGAAGCGTCCATATTGTGAAAATTCAGCCGAGGTAAGTATGTTTTTCAAAATTTAATAATTTTATTAGTATTAAGAAAAATAATTTTACTTATTTAGTTCATAATGATTTTAACATTCATCGCATCATTAGTAATTGTCTTTTTTAACGTATTATTAAGCGTTTTTCATTCTTATTTTCTTGATACCATTTTTTCCCCTTACTTTTTTGTATCTGATACTTGCATTTATTTGTCCAGTTACGGACGAGGAGGCAAACATTCTTGAACAACCCTCGTATTATTATTATTATTATTATTATTATTATTATTATTATTATTATTATTACGTGTATTATAGTATAGCAAAACAAATAATTTAAAATAAGGCATTTGTCTACTAACAGGAAATGGCAACTAAGAAAACATTCTTTAATGATCAGTGGCTTGATCCCAAACTGCATCCTGACTTTGAAGGCTGGCTGAACAGTGTTCCTGATGACAAAGGAAAAGCGTTCTGTAAAGTGTGTCACAAAACATTTGCATTAAGTAAAATGGGTCGACAGGCCTTTACATCACATGCTAAAGAACCTTCGCACCAAAAATTCATGAAAGTTAAATTAATCCATTCCTGAAAACGTTCATTAAAGCAGTAGACCATACTTCAGCAGTAGCCTCTCAAGATGCTAGAAAAAGGAACGAAAAAGAAACTGAAAAGAATCTCGCCGAATCGCCCAAAAGAATTGATTCATTTACTTGCAAGGATGATGTCACTCGTGCAGAGATTGTGTGGGCATTAAGAGTTGTGGCACACAAAATGTCACTATCAACATCTTCAACTATAGCAGACACGTTCAAACTGATGTTTTTAGACAGTCCTATAGCCTCACAATTTCAGTTAGGTGAAACTGAATGTTCCTATATGATCAATCATGGTTTGGCTCCGTATTTCCACGAGTTACTTTCACAAAGATTACGGACATGTGACGATTATGTAATCGGTTTTGATGAATCCCTGAACAAGGTTGCACAAAAAGGTCAGATGGATTTATTTGTTAGGTATTTTGATGTGAACAACCAAGAAGTTGTCACCCAGTATTTTAATAGCTCATTCTTAGGCCGCGCCAAAGCAGAACATGTTCTTGATAAATTCAATGAAGGACTGTTTCCGCTCCCACGTAAAAACATTCTGCAAGTTTCGATGGATGGTCCCAATGTAAACTTAAGTTTTTTGAAAAAATTGAATTGTATAACGCATAATGAAAATCCTGATGGGAAGAAACTGTTAGACTTAGGTGTTTGTGGACTTCACGTTATCAATGGGGCGTTGAAAACAGGCTTGCAGGCTGCAGAATGGGATGTACACACATTTCTCCATGATGCATACTATTTGTTCAAGGACTCCCCAGCTAGGCGGGCTCAATATACGCAATTAACTGGGAGCACATCCTTTCCACTGAAACATTGCACGGTCAGATGGGTTGAGAATGTTGCTTGCTTAGAAAGAGCTTTGAAAATATTTGACAATCTTAAAGAGTTTGTTTTAAGTACTAATTTAAATCAAACGAAGCCATGTAAAAATGTTACTACAACAACCCAAGATGTGTTTATGAAGTATAAATTAGGATTTTTCTAAAACAGTTGCCTCCCATTGTAAACCCTTTCTCAGAAAATTTCAGAGTCCAGAACCACTTGCTCCATCTTTGTACTCCAGTCTTCATGATCTCCTCAGGGGTCTACTAAATCGATGTGTAAAACCGGGTGTGATGATGGCTTCAGACACTCTTGCAAAGCTTGTCATGATAGACTTAAATAATAAGGAAATATTAGTAGATGTAAGGAAATTGGATGTTGGCTTCTGCACTGAAAAGTACCTCAAAGAAATTGTGAAAGCTTCAGAAAGAGAAATTATTGCTTTCAGGTATGACTGCCAGCGATTTCTTATTGCCACCATTCAAAAGATCGTTGAGAAAAGTCCTCTAAAATACAAAATTGTAAGAGGCATAACGTGTTTTGATCCCAATCTCATCATCACAAATCCACAACTGGGTCAAAGCAGGATTAAAATAGTTCTTCAAGCACTACATGATTGCAATAGGATTACCAAAAACGTTGCCGAAAGAGCTAAGCTACAATACTCGTCTCTTTGCCTCGACTCGACAGGAGTTTTAGGAGAATATTTTCAAGAGTCTATCAGTGACGATACGGTGAATATGAGACTGGATGCGTTCTTTGTGAATATTTTGAACAAGGCTAAATATTCTGAGCTCTGGCATGTAGTGAAATTGTGCCTCATATTATCACGCGGTAATGCAGCTGTGGAAGGTGGGGTTTCCATAAATAAAACTTTGGTTGTGGAAAACCAACATGAGATTTCTCTCATATCCCAAAGACAAGTGCACGATGCTATTCAATATTTTGGAGGCATACACAATGTGACTATAAATCGAAGAATGCTTCAGTCAGTCTGGTCTGCACGTCAGCGCTACCAGTCCATCGATGGTTTTGTTCGTCGATCAATCGAAATGTCGATGGTTTTCAACCATCGAACGATTTTTATAAAACACCGATTGCCAGCGATGGTGGTTTACAAACCATCGATGGAAATTTCGATTGTACTTCGATGGTAAATGGTTGGTTAAGTCAAATCACCAGTCAATCATTAGACGAGTCAGCGCTTTCGAGATTTGGCGCTGGCCTCCCATTGGTGCTTTATACAAGATAAATAAGGTGAGAAGTGACAGACAGTATCAGATTGCATGCATGGAAGATGATGCACGGAAATAATATTGCATTTAGAATGATGGCCTAGAGATTTTTAACGCCACCAGCAACATCTGTGCCTGCAGAAAGACTTTTTTCAAAAGCAGGTTGCACCATTGGAAAAAAAAGGACCATGTTAAGTCCAAAGCATTTGGAGAAATTGTTGGTTTTACAATCGATGCCTTTGAATGTCTTGCATAAATTTTGTTAAACCCAACTTTTATGTATGTTAATCATACACAAAATGATTACTTGTGGATTTCCGGACGATCTTATTGCCATGATTAGATCCTTTCTGTCGAACAGGATATTTCGTGTAAAGGTTGGTTGCTCCATGTCAAACCCGTGTGACGTCAAAGCTAGTGTTCATGGCCCTGCACTCTTCAACTTTTTCATCCATGGCTTCCCAACATTTACAAAATGCAAGCTATATCTGTTCGCTGACGACGCGTCCATCATGACCACTGCTCGCCCATGTCATATCTCGATTGCAGAATGCCTTACATCAGTGCGAGAAATGGTTTGCTAAGTGGAGACTCAATCTAAATGTTGACAAATGCAAGGCAATGTTCATTACAAAGAAACTTCGGAAACCCCCCGAGTCCTCTCTTCCTTTCTGGTAGAGAGCTCGAATGGGTAAAACATTACAAATATCTCGGAGTGGAAATAGATGCCAAGCTAAATTGGGGCGACCATGTCTCCTACGCCATCAACAAGGCAAAGTTCCGTCTGGTAGCTCTTCTGGGGCGAAACAGCGCGCTGGGATTGGACTGCAAACTATTGCTGTACAGGACGGTAATCCGAACCATCTTGCTTTATAGTATGCCTGCCTGGGCTACAATATGTAAAGTCCAGATGGAAGGACCTCCAAACCTTCCAAAACGTTACCTTGAGGACATTTGCCCAACTTGACAGGAGAGTTGCAACAAATATTTCAATTGCTGAAGATTTCCATATACCTCCCATTGGTAGCTATGTACAGGAGTCACTGAAGAAGTTTCTTCCGAAGATTAAGGACCATCCCAATCCTCTGGTTGCAGATATTCTGGAGCATCCACTCATGTTTAGAAGTTTCCTCAGGCATCGCAGGCCTCGACACGTACTAGACATCAATTTTGACGACATCCAAAAGGCCATCTTTCCCGACTACTGGATCTCATAGCTCCTCGTGCCCCTCGTCAATCAACAATCAACTTATTCGTCCTTATAGGAAAGAACCCAATCTTATCCACTGGATGACTTAACTAGGTCTCATCTGGCTTCTTAACTAGTTCAGTGTACTTCCCCTGGTTACTTCCTGGATGAGTATGGTAGTGAAAGCGTTGCTTTCGGACCGCTCGTTTCGTTTTTCCCTGCGCTGTTCGATTGTCGACAGAGAGTATCAGATTGCATGCATGGAAGCTGATGCACGGAAATAATATTGCATTTAGAATGATGGCCTAAAGATTTTTAACGCCACCAGCAACATCTGTGCCTGCAGAAAGACTTTTTTCAAAAGCAGGTTGCACCATTGGAAAAAAAAAAGGACCATGTTAAGTCTATAGTCGACATCGCTTTCGTGTGCGAGACACACCTGAAACCATGTCTATCGCAAGGATCGGCCTCTGGGTAATAATGCTAGTCATGCGTTTGGTGGAGCAGCAATCTTTGTCAAGGACGGCATTGATCATCATGAGACTATCACTACCGACTATATAGGTATGGAAGCCGTTTCCGTTATTATAAGTGATGCTAACGCAGGCGAAATCAAGTTCGTCTCATTTTATAACTCGCCTAAGCACAAGCTTAGTCCATGCGAACTCGACGAGCTGCTGTCCGGACCCATTCCGGTTGTAATGGCGGGCGACTTAAATGCTAAGCATCATGCATGGAACTCTAAATGCCCCAATCAAAATGGCAATATCTTATATGGATATACATTGAACGAAATTAACACCTTTGTTGCTGGTCCCCTTGAAGACAACTACTACTGCGACCACTCACCTGTTAGTGACGTGCTGGACATCGTTGTTCTTAAAGGGTTCTTCAAGCCTTATAATATACTTACAGTTGATGACTTATCCTCTGACCATCGACCAGTGATGCTTATCTTTGGGGGTTTGGACATCGATATGAAGATTGGGCTTCGCTCCAAGCAGGACTGGAAACTCTTCAGAGATATTCTTCGCGAAAAAAGCATCCCATACAAAGAGGTTATTGCCAACGATGACATCAACACAAATATTAGTTCTATCACTAGTGTTATCCATGAGGCTAGTTGTTCCAGTACCTCCACTGCTGATCGAAAGCGTCCTGAACATCTCGACTTTCCTCCCTACATCAGACGGCTTATTCTTGAAAGGAATACCTATAGAAGATTATGGCAGCGTAAGCGATTACCCTTTTACAAGACAAAGTATAACAGGCTTTCTCGCAAGGTCCAGGAAGAGGTTAAAGCTCTACGAAGTAAGAGGTGGAACGAAAAACTTAAATCCTTGTCAGTCCAGGGGTGCGTTGTTCGACATTGAGGGAAAGCGCGCTTGTGACTCGCCCGAACGCGACGTCAATCCGAGCGCGCTTCTCCTTGGAGTCGAACAACTGACTTTTAAGCCACCGCTTGTACAGAGTTGGAGGGGGAGGCGAACCGAAAGCGCTTAGCGATTAGTCATTGCATGGCTCATCGAGACTTATCGAGTAGTAGGGAGACTGAGTGTGCGCAGAAACGTCGAAACCGCGTGGTTTTTATTTGTATTTGTTCTTTTTCCACGTACTTCTCCCTATGGAAACTTCCACGCGGGAAATTGAACCCAATGGAGAGAAACAGCGGCAGCGTACTCAACTGCCAACGGACGGGCAAAAATAAAAAGAATGTCAAAATAAAAGGAACATAATGTTTAGTATTTTATTTTTTAATTGTTCATTGTCCGCTTTCTTAGTAATCCGTAATAAGCATGATTATTAATGATAATAATATTGCATTGATCAATTTATGAATTTTATTAATTTTATGAATTTTTAATGAATAATAAATATATTTCGTTGTTATTAAAATGCATTTTAAATTATGCTATATCAGTCAAGGGTCCTTTTTTATTTATTTTTTTTCATATACATATCAACAACTGTTTTAATTTTTTAAAAATGAATGTCAATTTAAAATAAAAAACAAAAAGAAATCTGTTGTGCAAGTTCTAAATTGAAAATCTTAGGAATTTTGTTTACTGAGAATTTGAAATGGGGGTTATATATAACTGAAATAATAAAGAAGATTGCACCAACTATAGGCATAATTAGAAGAAAGAGAAATCGGTTAACTTTTAAGGCTTGTTTAAGCATAATATTATACATGTAGTTCATATGTTCGGTACACCCCACTTCATCGAACCACACATCATCGAACCACATATCGCCGAACCTCACATCGTCGAAACCTCACATCGTCGAATCCCACATCGTCGAATTACACATCGTCGAATTACACAATAATATATATGAAGAATAATTTTAATGTTATTGTGAGAGTGGATTTTATGAATATCAAAAGCCAACAGTTATTAATAATTGACTTTTATTATTTAACGAGTATTTCATCACTTGTGCGAATTCGTCCTCTAACTTATTCTCCTCTATGATGGTTGCGATATTCGTAATTATGATATTATTATTGTTACGATAAATATTACCACAAAAACGAATCATTTAATATTGCACAATATTTTTATTTATTATTATTATAATACAAAATTTCTGGCCATGCCTCGAATATAATCCCAGACACTCCGGTTATTACGATCCTCAAACACCGCTCTGATCCGTGCCTCTCTCTCACGAATGGCTCTCCTCTGAGGTAGTGGCCGAACACCACCATTTCGTCTTTCAACCCTTTCCTGGGTTGTCGCTTGTTCTTGCTGTAATTCTCTAATGAATCTGAAGACTCCTACATGAGGTTGGCCGACAAGGGTGTTCCAGCGGCGGTGCCAGCCCTCCACATGGTTGCGACTATTACAGCCAATCATATAACGTTGCGACACATAGCATATTTTAGGGATGTTCGATTCTTTTAGAAGATCCGATTCATGAATCATGAAGATCGAAACCCATCAAAAATCAGAATCAAAGAATCGATAAAGTAAAATATTAAAATTGTTTCGTGTCGTATATTTTTGAAAAAAAAAACAAACAAACGAACTTAAATTCAAAACGTCGATGTTTTAATCGATGTCTCCCTCGTCTAATACCGATACATCGAATGTTTAGGAAAAACACTAGTACTATAATTAATGCATACACAGCTCAGAGATATTTACATATGTGTTTATTGTACAAAATTATATATCCATTTTTTAATCTCCACTCCTTAAACGATAATGAATTTAAAATTCTATGAATTAAAAATAATGCAGTCTGTGTTTTAAGCGCCCGTGAAGTTCGTTTGTTTTACTTTTGAGGCAATTGATTAATGGAAAAATTTTAATAATGTTTATACATGTATTTCGATTCGATTCACAATAAATCGAATAGAACACAATCGACGCAAAAAAAACTTATTTTGGGGGCGAAAGAATCGGAATCGAAATTCCTACCATATTTTTAAAACGATTCGATGAAATGTGGCCTGATTTCGACGAAATGTGTTTCGATGATGTGTGGTTTGACGATTCGACGAAGTGTGGTTCGATGATGTGTGATTCGATGAAGTGTAGGGTAACCCATATGTTAATATTTGCTGGGGAGATGCCTCAACCTCTTTTCTATATATTTTAATGAAACTTTTAAATCGATTTATGAGAGTTTTATATAAATTATCATTTTATACTTCGATTACAGATTCATATTTTGAGAATAATAATATTTTAACTTTAAAACAACTTCCATGTTTTAGCTTTAAGTACTCAAATGTATAAAGAATATATATTTTAGAGGTTGTATTTTTAATAAAAATTTAGATTTTCATAAATATAATACAAGATTTAAAAATAATTTAAGAATAGTAAAATCAAAGAAAAATATTGGTAGATATACGATTACAAATCGCATGATTTCCATTTGGAATAAACTTCCAGTACATTTAAAAAAGGTAGATAATTATATGCATTTTAAATTATTAGCTAAAAAATAGATATCAAAATTTTAATATAGTATATTAATTTTTAACAAATAGTTTTTTACTTTGTTTGCGTTTTCATTTTTTTTTTTTTGTTTTGTCTTTTCTGTTTTCATTTTGTTGAATTTGTTTATGTATCAGGGGTCTCCTTTGTTAAAGCTAAGCTTTGTTTGATAATAAAGCTTTATCAGGGGTCTCCTTCTTTCATTCTTGTGTTTGAAAATAAATGAATTAAATAAAAAAAAAAAAAAAAAAAAAAAAAGCTTAAATTTAGACGATTTAGTATAAAAGATTTTAAAATAAATAATCATTTTAACTACATATTTAACGTTATGTCAATTATAAAAAATAAAATCTGATAATAGTTCATAAAATCATTTAATTTGTTTATTTATTTAACTAATATAAAGAATATATAAATTTGAGTTTAAGTTTGAAATATTACAAGAAGGCATTTTGGAGTCCTATTGTTTAATAAAGCGTTTATTGAAGTTTTTATTAAATTAAAAAAAAATAGCTAAATTTACGATAGACCGGCGGTTAAAGTGACTCGGGAAAACGGCGGTGAAACAGGCCGTAACCCTCGCCACGACTCCGGTGCTTGAGGCGGACACCGCTGTTGGAATCCGCTGTACAAATGCAGACAAAGAGTCAAAAAATAATGCCTCGACAAAGAGAACTGATAATCCGTTGAAATTAACTGAATAATTATCACAAGTGACATGTTACTAATGAATTTTATATTGCTTTCGGAAATGGATAGCTGTAGAAGTGTGCCATCTTGATTTCGTATGAACTGCGTGTGAAATTCAGGAAGCTCAGGCGCTAGTGTCGCGCGCTTGTGTTAGAGCGCCCAAAGAAATCGCTTTTCTGAGCGCGCACTTCTCACTAGGTCGACTGCGCTTTTCCGCTGTCCAACAACGGCACTCTTGAATTCGCGAGCGAAGTGGTGACGTTGCAGGCAAAATTGACGTCACTGAAAGCGCGCTCGCAAGTCGAACAACGCACCCCAGGACAACTCGCTCTGGGGTACTGTAAGGGCCTTTAAAGGAAACAGACCCATCAACTTGCCACCACTGCTTACTACAGGTGGTGATGTTGTCACCAGTGATCGTGATAAAGCTCAACTGATCGCCGACTCCCTGGAAAAGCAGTTTACCACACCTTCTGAAGAAAAGCTCGATAGTCGCTCAAATACTCAACTTGTCAACGACGTGTGTATCTCCTATGAACCATCCCAGAGTATTCCTACGCATGAGGAAATTATTAGCACAAATGAAATCTCCGACGTCATAAAGCATCTTAAAAGCAGGAAAGCAGCAGGTTTGGATTCTATCACAAACAGTGCCCTTAAGAACTTGCCTCCTAGTGCCGTCTCGATTATTACCAGGGTCATAAATGACTGCTGGAGATATGAATACTTCCCTGACAAGTGGAAGGAGTCCGTCATCGTTACGATACCAAAGCCTGGTCTGAACCCTGCCCTCGCTGTCAGCTACAGGCCCATAAGCTTACTACCTACGATGTCAAAAGTCTTTGAACCTGTTATTCTAAGGAGGTTTAATGCTTTCTGCGTGACCAATAATCTTGTTCGTGAGGAGAAATTCGGGTTTCGCCCGGGTCACTCTTGTCAACTACAGCTTTGGAGGCTTGTTGCTGATCTAAACACTCCCCTTAATTGCGCCAAATACGGTGGTCTTATCTTTCTAGATGTACGGAAGGCTTTTGATCAGGTCTGGCATAACGGCCTGAGATATAAGATGATTACTTGTGGCTTTCCTGACGAGCTGATCGCTTTGATTAGTTCCTTTCTGTCGAACAGGACTTTTCGTGTCAGGGTTGGCTGCTCCATGTCTAACCCTTGTGACATCAAGGCTGGTGTTCCCCGAGGCTCTGTCCTGGGCCCTGCGTTGTTCAACTTCTTCATTCACGACTTCCCAGCATTTACAAAGTGCGAATTATACCTGTTTGCTGACGATGTGTCCGTCATGACTTGTGCCCGAAATCCCGCTCATGTCATATCTCGGTTACAAAATGCTGTGCATCTATGTGAGAAATGGTTTGCTAAGTGGGGGTTAAACTTGAACGTAGATAAATGCAAAGCCATGTTCGTTACCAAAAAACTCCCGAAGCCAATCTTCCTATCTGGCAAGGAGCTCGAGTGGGTAAAGAACTATAAATACCTCGGAGTTGTGATAAATGCCAAGCTAAATTTGGGCGACCATCTCTCTTATGCTATCAACAAGGCCAAGAAGGCGAAGTTTATTCTGGTTGCCCTTCTGGGACGAAACAGTTCGCTTGGAGTGGACAGCAAACTTTTGCTATATAAAATGGTAATCCGAACCATTCTTCTGTACGGTATGCCTACCTGGGCTACAACCTGCAAATCCAGATGGAAGGACCTACAAACATTCCAAAACGTCACCCTGAGGACTATAGCCCAACTCGACAGGAGAATAGCAACTAATACTTCCATTGCTGAAGTTTTCGGTATACCTACCATTGGAAACCACGTCAAAGAGTTGCTGAAGAAACTTCTTCCGAAGATGAAGGACCATCCCAATCCTCTGGTTGCAGGTATTCTGGAGCATCCGCTCACCTTTAGAAGCCTCCTTAGACATCGCAGGCCTCGTCACATACTGGACGTCAACTTCGATGACATCCAAAAGGCCATCTTCCCACCCTACTGGATCACCTAGCTCTTCCACGTCCTATCGTCAATCAACAATCAACTTTATCGTTCTGTTAGGAGAGGTTTCCTCCGTATCCTATGGATGACTTAAGCAGGTTCATCTGGCTTCTTTCCTAATTCAGCGTATTTCTTTTGGCTATAATACTGGATGAGTATGACAGTGGAAGCATAGCTTCCGGACCGCTCGTTTTGTTTTTCTTTCCTGCGCTGTTCGATTGTCATCATCAACTTAAATCGGAAAAAGTCCTCAAATACGTTATACGAAATGTAGACGTGACCTATGACCTTAACGATTTTAAGGAGGACCTAAAAGAGGTCAATTATTTTCCTGAGAAAGTGATTAGACTTAAAAAATCTAAAGGATCCATAGATATGCCCATGATTCTGGTTCTGTTAGCGAACACAGAGCACAACAAGACTCTAGGAAATGTTACTCGCATAGGACCCTTGGCTGTATCCATGGAAATGTTCCGTGGAAATAAGAGACCATTACAATGCTTTAATTGCTTACGATTTGGTCATATATCTCTAGGGTGTACTGAAGCCCCTCGCTGTAACAAATGTGCTAAAGACTACCCAAATGTTAAAGGACAAGATCCTCCAAAGTGTATAAGATGCGATGAGCAGCACACATCCAGTTATACAAAATGCCCAAAATATCCGCAAGTCAGACGAGTCCCAACTAAAGTTATTCCGGAGACATCCTTTGCCTCAATAGTCTCGAAAACGGATAAAAGATTTAACATAAATGACATTCAAGACATGTGCAAACAACTAGGCAGTAAACGACACGTATTACTGTGATCACTCACCTAAAGTCTGTCTCAAAAGTATAGAGACTGTGCAAAAACTGTCACATTAGCACATTAGTAAATTTTTTGACCATACCAAATAAAACACTATTTATTCACACTATGAACATGATTATTACATATTTTCAAAAATAAATAGCTTTTCGTTTTTTTACAAAAAAATATTTTGAAATAATCAGTACAAAAAGTGTCTCAAAAGTATAGAGACTGACCTAATTAAACTCGTCGTTGTGGGGGATGATCGATCGATGCCCTGTTTTTTTTATCCGACAGGGCATCGATCGATCATCCTCCACAACGACGAGGAACTACAACAAGGACACAGGATCCAAACGGACTAGCTCTTCAAGGTATCACCTCTACTCTCTTTTCAGGTATCATCTCATTACTCTCATTTTACGGTGCGCCCTTTTCAGGGCGATGTTTACCTTCTGTTACGTCTTATGTGCTGGTCTCTGGCGTTGGAATTAATATTCCCGTAAACCAGTACATCAAGACGCTCATTATCTTCTGGGTCCCTGGCGTTAGGATTAATCTCCTCGCAAACCTAACTAAGGACTTTTTTTCATATCATCTATTATTACTCTAATCATTAATGAGTGGGTCCCTGGCGTAGAATTAATTTTCTCGCAAACCTGACTTGTTCTTTTTTCTTAAAGCTAGGTGCGTCCTTCTTAGGAAGGCTTCTTTAGCACACACCTAGCTGAGAGGTTACTCTCCCCCTCCCCACGGTTTTATACAATTATATATGATGGCTTCGTCCAAATTAACCATGTTGAAGTCGGCTAAAGAGCATTTGCTAGTAGCGGATGGTAAAACTGTCCTGCGAGAAGGCCTACCGGGATGCCTGCTTGGATGCTAGGTTCGCTGCATTTGACCTAGTGTTCAACGAAATGTTAGAAGCTCTCCGGGATGAAATAAACGCTAAGTATAGTGCACTGGAGGAAAAAGTCAAATCCCTACACAAAAGTTTTGAGGAGTAGTTCGAAGGTATCAAGAAGGAAATTCAAGACTCTCGTACAGATGTTATTAAAAAGATAGGTGACTTTAAGGAAGCCTTTGGGAAATGCTCCAGGACTCCGAAGGCAGGAAACTCCACGGAAGATATCCTGGCTGATAACAGCAAGGTAAGTAATGTTTTTAAATCTATTTCCTGTGCTGAAAGCATGCAGTCTATGGATATAATTGAAAATAGTGACTGCTCGACAAATGGTGGCTATAAGAGAAGTCACACTGTAGGAACCGATAAAGAAGTGGATGGCAGTCCCTGGATTGGTGTTGCTAATAAAAAATTCAGGAAAGGCACGAGGATCTATAATCTAGAGACCGTCTCCAGAGTAGACGAAGAAGTCGTCAGCGCATCTAGAATGAGGAATCTAAAGGATGGACAAGGTCGCTCAGCTGATGAAGACCATAGGATCACGAAGAGGTATGTACCGCCGATTATTGTGCGAACTCATGGCGTCCCGTTTAAGACGATTTTAACTGAGCTCGAGAAGCATGTTCCAGTTGAAAAGATCACTGTCAAAGACAGAGCAGACCGGATACGGGCAGAGCTGAAACCGTCAAAGTTAAATGTGAAGACGGACAAACTCACAACAGGTTAGTCTCTGGAATTAAGTCTGATAATATTTTAAAAATTCAGCATCATCAACTGAAGTCGGAGAAGGTCCTGAAGTTCGTCATTCGAAACGTTGATGTTACCTATGATCTGAATGACTTCCAAGAAGACCTATAAAGAGCCAACTACTTCCCGGAAAAGGTAATTCGATTGAGGAAAGCCAAAGAATCCATTGTTATGCCGATGGTTTTGGTTCTGCTCCCGAACACCGAACACAACCAGTCATTGAAGAACATCACACGTATTGGGCCACTGGCAGTGCTAGTAGAGGCCTTTCGAGGGAACAAGAAGCCACTACAATGCTACAACTGCCTGCGCTTCAGACACATAGCAATGGGCTGCACGGAAAATCCTCGTTGTAATAAATGTGCTGAGGGGCACCAGTCAAGAGATTGCCCCAGGATCAAAGGAGAAGACCCCCCAAAGTGCATCAGATGTGGTGGACAGCACACTTCAAGTTACACGAAATGTCCAAAATACCCCCAGGTTCAAAGGATGCCTAGTTCTAAAATGACAGTAGGCAAATCCTATGCTGCTGCTGTGTCTAAGTTGGAAGATAAAGGCCTCAACATCAACGACCTACCAGGTATGTATAAGCAATTTGGACATATCTTTCATCTGTTTTCTAATCTAGGCAAAAGTTACCCACAGTTGAGTGGGCTCCTTACGACCAACTAATATTTAGTTTGGCTGCACAACGTTATACTGTAATCAACAAAGGTGAACTTCGGTGCGTGATATGGATCGCTAGGGAGATTCCCCATAAGCGTATCGAGTTTCACAATTTTCTGATAAAGCAAGAAATCGACGTTGCTTTCCTCTGTGAAACGCACCTCAAACCAAGCCAAGACTTCAGATCGAATAGCTTCAAATGCTGCAAGATGTGCTGGGGGCGCTGCGATCATCATTAAAAAGGGAATTCAACACCAAGAATTAGTCTCCAAGTCTTATGCAGGTTTGGAATCGGCGTCCATCATTATCAATGATGTCTCCTGTGGTGAAGTGAAGTTGGTGGCGTTCTACAATTCACCTAAACATTATCATGACGTTAGCGAGCTTGACGAAATCTTCAGTGATGACACTCCAGTCGTCTTGGCTGGTGACCTAAATGCCAAACACCCAAGCTGGAACTCTAGAACGCAGAATTACAACGGCATGATTCTCTATAGGTACATACAAGGAAAAGATGATATCATCGCTGCTGGACCGGTGGAGGACACCTACTACTGCAACCACTCCCCTACTAGTTACGTTTTGGACATCTCGCTCTTGAAGGGTTTCTTTAAACTATACAATATCTTCACAATTGATGACCTTTCTTCTGACCACAAGTCGGTGGCGTTGAACTTTGAAATCGCAGAGAAGAACTCGTACATGGGTTGGTTAGGCTTCTTGACTACCTCAGTGTATTTCTTTTGGAATTTAATCTGGTTCGATGAGCTTTTTGAAAGCGCTGCTTTCGTCCCATCCTAACAAATGTACACTTCACTGTTCGATTGTCGATTTGGATAAAAAAATACACATGGAGGATAAACAATTTGTGTTTCTAATTTTGTTTTTAATTTCTGAATATTACACTCTCTAAGAATGTTGATGTTTGCATATTGCTTGCAAATCAAATTTTTTCCCTAGTACTGTTAAAGTTTTTCCCTAGATACCACATTTTTACCCTAAATCGATCTAGATAAGATTGACGATTGTCAGAAGATTGGGATAGTGTTTTTCTTAAGTACTCGATATATCGATATTTTCAAAAATTGGCATCGAATATTTCTACCGATACTTGTTTGTATCGATACATAGGGCATCGTCCTTTCCAAGGTATCGATTTACAATCCAAAGTGGAGTATAGCAATCGAGTTGAAACACAATCTCTTGGAGCAGTTGAACTTGAACTTTGATTACTTTGAAAGTTACCATTTGTTAGCAATCAGACTATACCTAAATCAAAGCTTTTCAATTAGAATGTGTAATCCATTAAAAGAATGGCAAGCACTGGCTACAATCTACCCAAATGTGTAGAAAATTGCTTTGCAGTATGTGTGTTTTGGGTACCTCTGTGCCTTCAGAGTGTTTGTTTTCTCGAGCAGCAAAAATTGTAAGCCCAACTAGAAACAGTTTAAGTCCAATAAAAATGAACATGTTGTTTTTGCAAAGTATTGATGACAGGTTTTGGAATGAAAGAATTGGAGAAGGCAGAATGTGGTTGTCTCTTTGCTATTTAACTTTAACCTTCTAGGCTATTGGAAATAAGTATGATAAAATATAAAATAATGAAAAGTTTTTTAAAATAAAAGTATCGAGTAATTTATGTTTAGTACAAAAAAAGTATCGAGTAATTTACAGTATCGATTCTATATCAGTTAGGAAAAACACTAGGGCGGGGGCGAGTGGTACCGACAATCGAACATTGTAATGAAAAGAAAGACGCGAATGGTCCGGGAGCCAAGTTCACTTTGCACGCTCGCCCAATGAGTAAATCAGAGGAGGTACACTGGACTGGGAGAGAAGCCTGATGAACCTCTTTAGTCCTCCGGAGAATAAGTCCCAAGAAGGGAGGAGAGTCAGATTGTAGATTGACGAATAGATTCCCCAAAAATCAGCAGGATCTAAAATATCCAGTAGTTGGGGAAGACGGCCTTGTAAACGTCATCAAAGCAGACATCCAGGATATGGCGGGGTCTTCGAAACCTGAGTGGACCTTTAACAACGAGTGGATCGTCCAGAATACCAGAAACCAGAGTATTTTCGTGATTCTCCATCTTGGGTAGCATGTACTAACAGCGATACATAAGGTCTTGGGAAAAAGACCCCGAATTGAAACGTAAGTCATGATATTATAAGCCGCGATTTTGTAAAACATCCACGTTTTATCTTATTGTTGTGTTTTAATTTTTTATTTCCTTTTTCTTTCGATTACACCTTATAGTTTGGATTGCTTCTGATCCAACTGGATCGCCATTCCATGCTTTTTGCCGCTATTGTAAATGCCAGTTACATGGCCATAAGGCTGATCTGACTATCCATTCGAAAACGACGAAACATAGAAGCAAGATGGAACTCGAAAAGGCTGCAAAAAAAAAAAGGTATATCTTGTGTTGATTTCCAACTATCACAGCAAATGTTGTCAATGTTCAATCAAAATATGTATGACCATATCAATACTGATGCTGAAATTGAAAATGAATTCTGTAATTTATTCACAGTTCTAGATAGTTTGTAAAACGATTTGGACGTTATTATTTTATGTATTTTTTATTTTTAAAGATTACCTGATTGTATAACATTTGAAATTCTGATTGTAAGCATTAAAAAACTAGTCAAAAACTTTCAGTGGTTTTTTTAAGTGGTTATTTCTGAAATCTGGTGGGAAGTCGGGTGCAATCTAGTGGTAACATTCGGAAAAAACTTGGCAACACTGCCTGATCGTCCTGTTCTGAATGCCTGAATGATTGTCATATTTTGAATAGTCCATATTGTGAAAATTCAACGGAGGAAAGTCTGTTCTTCAAATTTTAATATTTTTGTTGGTACTCTTAACATTATTAATCTTATCAATTTTGTTGATATTCGTTCTTCATCTGGTACTATCCGAAAAAGAAATTGTTTGTCTTTTTCTATTTTTTATAAATCTAATATTAGATATTTAGACGTCAGGTTTAAATTGGTCGATTTCTATAATCGTGCCAATCCTAAACCTGAAATTTTTAAATTTATTTATTTATTTATTTATTTATTTATTTATTTATTTTTCTTTGCGGTTTGTTTGTTTTCTTCTTGCCTTTGCTTTTTGTCGTAGTATTTTATTGCTTTACTTTTACATATGTTTCTCTATCCGTGTCTAATTATCTTTAATCTTATTTCCTTTTTTATTTTATATGTATATTCATCAACCATGTTCGGGGCAACGTGGGATTTTCTCCTTCCGGTTTATCTGAAGGGTTTCCTCCCAACATTGTTACATTATTGTTATATTATTATTATTATTAAATAAAAATTTCCTGTATGTATATATTAGCCTTTTATATTGATATTTTATAATATATATATATATATATAATAATTTCTAGGAAGAGACACTTTACTGTTTGTAATTTTGACGATTTAAAAGTATATTTTGTTATTAATTTCCCATCATTCCATGCAAGCCCTAATGGGGCTTCGGAACATGGGAGACTACTGTCTTATATGTATAAAAAGATTCATTCTGTAATAATTTATAATTCTTCTTAATTTATTGTTCTTCACTGTTGCAAACAATTGTAATTGTAAATTATGAATTTTAAAATTGTAAATTATGAATTGTAAAATTGAAAATAAATTGTAAAAAATTATTATTATTATTATTATTATTATTATTATTATTATTATTATTATTAGTGTTAGCATTATGAGGCTTGTTGAAGTTAGGCCTAAAAGTTAGCATGTAATTCATTTTTATTTTAATTTATGATGCGAAATATTTATAAACGTCTGGCTTAATAACAACTATCGATCCTGTAAGCGATTATGCGTAAATAATTTAATTTATTTAATATTTAAAAGTTCATTGGAATATTGTAATTTAATATGTTCAAGTCCACCAGCGAATTTCATCGACAACGCCTAGCCAACAGCGAACATTTAGACTGCGGACCTTTGCCCCACATTGCTATCATGTTGCTATTCCTGGACCTTGCTTTACGTTATTTAAAAAATGATTTCCAGAAGAGTTTATCAGAACAGTATGAACTAATGAACTGATCCATTTTTTTTTCTTTAGAAAAAAATGGCTTTAAAAATAAAACGAGTCAGTAGTATTCCCGGTCGCTAGTCACCCTGGCTATTGAATAGATAATACTCCTCTAAAACTAGAAAATAAAAACATTTTCGAGCAGAAAAAAATATAAAGAGAATTGCTACTTTGTTGCTCCAAGAGCAGATGAAGGAGATGGGGGCTCTTGGTTGTTCTTTATAGATCTACGCTTAAAAAAATTCAATACCATTGAGATAACAGATATATGTTTATTGACATATTTATTAACATATTTTGAATGTACAGTACATTTGAAAAAAAAACGACAACTAGTTAAATTAAATCTACAACTGTTGAAATTGTGTTAAGATGATGTTTTTAGCTTCTTCATCAGTGGCATTTGATTTCACTATTTGTAAATCTACCTGGAGCTGCTTATCTATATTGTTGCGATGACTAGCAATACCTTTCCTGTTAAGGCCGTTTTTGATATGAAGTAAACTAACAAGACTAGTTGACTTTAAACTGTTTATAACGTCAGTTTTTGTCCTTCTTAAGTGGATGAAAATCCTTTCCACGGATACATCGGAGGGCGGAAGGGATAGCACACACCCAACTACTTTTTTTAAATTGGGATATTTAGTCTCCCCTCTTTCATTTTTTTCAAAAACTGTTGCTTCCAAAATTTGCCAACATCCTTTTCTTCCTAAAACTGACGCCCTAAACTTCATTCTCTGTTTGCTGAATCTACTTTGCATATGCTTTCAAGATAAGGCAAAGTGGTAAATACTTCTCTCAGGCTTTGAGGTTTTCTACTTAATGCATTTTCAGGAATCAAAAATTCATACTGTCTGAATTGTTCCGTTTTAAAACGTGTCCTAATCTGATCTACCAATTCAATATAAAATTCCAAGCAACTTTGTTTTAACTTCTTAATGCCACGAAGATCAATTGCTGCTGCAGTTTGTGATAAAGTTAAAGTTGCATTGATGCCAATATCATCATCATCACGGTCAACCCTTTGCAATCCAATGCTGGATGAAGGTCTTCTCTAAACGCTTCCATTCTTCTCTGTTTGAAGCTTCGGATTTCCAGTTGACACCAGCCACCTTCCTTGTTTCATCGAGCCACCTCGCATGGGGTCGTCCTCTTGGGCGTTTAAAGTTTCGAGGGTACCAATCCAGAATGACTGTGGTCCATCTCATATCTTGTCTTCTAGCGATGTGACCAGCCCATTGCCATTTAGCTCGTTTGATCCCACAAGTAAATAATAATAATTATTAACTGGAGATGCGTCTCCAAGCATAGGTAATGATTTTCCAATTGAAAAATGGAAGGAAAACTTCTGCGACCCAGATTCGAACCAGGAACCTCGACTATCATGGCCGAAGCCTCTACCAGTTGGGCTACCACTTCAATTTCCATTTCAATATCAAACAATTCAGATACTGCTTGCCACATCTTTCTTACTTACCCACTGCTTTCCACATTTCCAAACTTTCTTGCTAATTCCGAATTTAATCGAAGTGCTAAGGTTCAGGCTGGATTTTCCTGGCCATCATCATCTAGATCTAAGTATTTGTTGGCCATCTTAATAGTGATTTGCGTAACATTTTTATCATTGGTATGATTTTTGGCAAAGATACATATTTTTCAGCAGATATTTCTTCAGTTACCATAAGGAATGGCTTCAATATCTTAAAAAAAATTAAATTAAATTAAAAACTGAAAACATTGTTCCATAAAAATTAGTTGCTGTATTTACTTCTAAGGATAGCTTCTCTGCTATCCTCCAATCTGATGCAAACATTGGCTGCACGTTAGGGTCAATTTCTTAGAGATAGTGGTTCTTTAAGTTCAATGAACCTTTCCAACATGATATATGTTGAGTTCCAACGTGTCTCTATATCTTGAAGGAGTTTTAATTTCTTTTTCCCCAGTTGCTCTTGGGCTTCTTCTAGGTTAGTTTTTGTGTTGTTACTTCTTTTGATAAATGTCACTATAGATTTTATTTTATCTTTAACAGTTTCTACTGCTGCCATATTTGCTATAAATGCTTTCACTACAAGATTCAATGAGTGGGCAAAACAGCCTAAATGTCTTAGATTTAGGGCACGGACAGCTGCAACCATATTTGCAGCATTATCTGTGGTTATGCAAATCACTTTTCCAGTTAAATTCCATTATTGATCGTATTACCCAGATTAACCGACAGATGCTCAGCTGTGTGGCTTTGTGTAAGTCTGTAAAGAAATTTTAAAAAAAATGACTAGGCTTAAATTTATTTAAAATTTAACTTGTACTTATGTAAGTAAACGACTTTTTTATAATAGACTATAATTTATTTACCTGTGTACATCAAGCAACACTGTGTGTTGAATCAGGGTAGCATCAAAATAATGACATGTAATTGCTATGTAACTGTTTGAATTCAACGAATCTGTCCAGCAGTCCGTTGTCAAGGAAACATGTGGAATATTCTAATAAAAAAAATAATTAATTATAATATAATTCCAATAGATTTATTGTGAAATGTTGTCAATAATAAACTTACTTCCAATTCCTGTTTAATTGTATGGCTTGTGGATTATTGTTCTCTCTGCATCATTGTTGTTAATATCTTTCTAGATGGAAGTTCATATCTTGGATCCAAGGCTCTTAAAAAATTTTTAAACCCCTCATCTTCAACAATAGAAAACGGTTGCATGTCATTTGCAACCATTTTTACTAAACATTTGTCTATTTTTTTTTACCATACCATCTCCTGAAAATCAATGGATATACAAGTTATCTTATGATAAAGTTAATTATAATTCGGATTTTGTAACATTCAATACATACTTGATAAGGTTTGGGATTTATGTAGGTTTCAATGTTGGTATTGGTTATTTTTAACCTTTTCCGGGGTGGTGAATTTTGGCAAGGTAAGTACTCTACATCATTAGTAATACTATTAATTTTATCACATGTTGATGTTTCATTTTCAACCTGTTTGGATTTTTTTAATTAACTTGATTATTAAAAAAGTGTTACATTTCAAAAATTAAGTTAGGTTACTTAAAAATTACTTAACAACTACAACTTACATGCGATCTCTTCATCTTCAACTCTGGACAATCATAAACGTGCTTCACTTTCAAATGCTTTAACATGCACGAGGTGCTGCTATTATATTTCAATTCTGCTTTGCATAATAGGCATTTGACCTTTCTCTCTCCCGAAATCAATCTAGGTTTATTAAAATATTTCCAAGATACTGACAAATTGTCAAGAATTTGCCATAGTCATCGGTCTTCTAACCAGTGTTGCCAACTTAGCATTTTTTCTACACATTTAGCAGGAAAATTTCGAAACTAGCATTTTTAAAAATGCATTTAGCATATTTTAGCATTAAAATTTATTTATCTGTAATAGTAAAGATTTTGTATTTTATTGGTTCGAACCAGTAGTGGTTCGATTCTTAGAAATATGAACAATCAATCAAACAGAGCAACCAATCAATTTATTATTAATGACTCATTACCCATCAAATGACAGAAGTACTCCATTGAAAGCGACCCATAAATATAATGATGGAACTTTTAAGCGTAATTTAGTAAAAGTTGACCAAGATACATTATTTGGCAGCGAGCAGTTAGAGGCCGGGAGAGAGAACTTAGGCTCCAGCCAGCAAACGGGAGTATCCACAGAGTGCGACAACGTTAAGTTGGCCCTTGCTATGTGTGGGCACGTTGGACTGCGCCAGTGCGTGGATGCCAGTCTCAGCAAGAGAAAACGCCAGCCCAGTTCTGGAACCAGAGGTGTCGACTCCCTTTCATCCCGACGCGGAAAGAAATTCTGACGGGACGAGGCCCCAAGAAGACGTATCACCAGCTGCGATATCGAGCACTACATATACATCGTTTAATCTTCTCTGAGAGGGATTCCCACCAGCCCACGTGGACTATACAGCTTTTAAAGGTGCGCACTCACTTAACAAGATCTCGGGAGGTGAGCCGCGCCTGTCTCGGGAAGCTCCAGCGTGGGGTAGGAATTAAGTATAGCTAAGAATAGACATTCAGCGGTGGACATAGAGTATATTGCAATAAATGGGAGTTGGGGTCTGGGCAGAAAGCAGAATTAATATTAATCCGTTATATTTATTCATGCCTTAGGTTGGCCCCTCTCGCCGACAAACCTTCTAAGGTCGCCATTCTCCAGGTTGACGGTGGACATCACGACATTTCAACGTCCAGGATCTGCATCGATGGACGCCCACGAATAACGCCGGCTGGACCAGCCGTTTGAGCAGTGGACGCCCGACCCACTTCGCCTATATGCTATGTAAGTGATTGAAGATAAAAGGACAAACAGAAAATATACTGATCTGTAAATTCCAGTAATTCTAGAATCTACCCATTAGGATCATCCACAGTCCAACTGGAGACTGTAATTGTATCCGATTCTTAATATACTTTTATGAATATTAAAAGTGTTGAATTTTCAATTCTGGTTTATCCCTCCTTTTCTCCCTGACATGGCTGATTCTTCTGGGTATAATTATCAGAAATTGGGCAGTATTCGTAATACTTTTGATTACTCTCAAACAGCACGTGACAATTAATGCAACATGCAACTCTTAATCAAGTTAAAGCGCTGTGTGAGATCTGTCATAACATTCTACATCATAGAGTCGTCTAAACAGCACCCATTAAACAACATTTGCGGAAAATAAAAGGTTTAGCCCATATAAAAATTTCATTAAGGGCCAAGAAAACTTATCTGAACCAACGTAGAAACGGATTCCTGCTACCACTTTTGTTAGGAAGCGTTGCTGCACCTATTTTGAATAAATTAATTAGTTAGGAACATGCAAAAATACGTTTTACTACCTGCTCACGAATATCAAAGGTTCCTTCACGCTACGGTCCAGTGCGTCCCGATGTCATCGTGTCCCACTGAACATGGTCAACCTAAGGCTGAACCTAGTGTGGTTAATGATATTGAAAAAAAAACGTGATAAACAACTGGATTCTCAAATCAATGAGATTTTAAAAGCATCAAATTTGAATGTGCATCAGAAAATGGACCTTTATTTAAATGCACTTCAAAAATATCTAAGAGCAAAGCGCCGTGAAGCCCATTCGAAACGAACAAGTCTTTCAACCCAAACCGAACCTCAAACACCTTCAAACCCGTCTTTAATGCCCCAAACGCCATCACCGCAATCCCTTCAAGAAACACCTACTTATCTGTATCCACAACAACTCGTCTATTCATCCGATTTTCGCACGTCTACAGACTTAAAAAAAAAAAAACCCATGCTGACGCCGATATCGCAATGGTTAGCGGATTCGAAGAGGCCTACGAAAGAGATCTGATTTTATCACATGGAATAAAAAAGGAACTGTGTCAATCGGAGGGAAACCAATACGAGGATCGAACATTAATGGTTTAATACAAGACGTATTATCACCCAACCCCGACCTGAAGAAGCCTCTACCTGGGAGAGTCCTGTTTACCAACGTTATACATCATATCAATATCCCTGAAGAATTAATCGTGAATCCTGTGTACCGGCCTGCGCACTCATCTGACACGTCAAAGCTCCCTTGGCTGCATTTTGATAAATAACAATTAACATAAAAATTAGTTTGTATTGCAATGACAAAATTTATTTTAATGTCTGTAAAAAATTTGAATAAAAATGTAATTAAATACATGAAAACCATTGTAATTTATTTATTAATTTATTTATTAGAGATTAAAAGTAACCACAAACAAACACAAATTCAAGCTGAATACGAAAAATTTATTTGAACAAATGTATATATAGAAATTGAATAAAACAAATAATAATAATTAGAATAATTAAACAGAGTAATTTAAAGTTTGCAACATTGGTTGCATTTGGACTTTTGACAGGTATTAAATTCAGAGTCGCTAGTATATTCGTATTGTATGATTACACATTTCACGAGTAAGTCGTTTAAAAGCAGTTCATTTGTATAAATGTTGTTCAAGATGTCTGCCGTAGAATAACGCCTGGCTGCTAATTTCAGGTAATGTAGACAGTGATGACCGCAGGTGTCAGACATCTGATGTTGCACTATTCTCGTGATGTAGATCCATTTTTCCGCGTGCATAAACATGAACGGTTGGAATTGTGGTTGAGGAAACATTTCGAAAGAATCAAAGATGTATGCTTGTTTGCTGGATGGTATAAAAAAGCCACCCAGTGCGAGCCTGGCTTACTGGAATCATCCGTATTAGCAATGAGTAAAGGTGGGTGAACAGGTTTGAGTCGAAGTATCAAATCCGACGGGAAAACACCTCTTGCCATAGTACATGTGAATGGATCTCTCTCGAGGGCCCTCCATAGCTCTTGCATATCCATCGACCTTAATTCATGAAATCGAAGCTCTTATTGATTTCCAGAAGATTCTGATATTGAAAATAAGCAATCAGGTTCACCGAATTAGCTAAAGGCTCGGAAAACTGAAGTTCGACGCTTAACGTACCATTACGTATAAGGTTATATCTATCTGTATAATAATTCCTGTTTCCCGAAAGATCAAAGGCCAGAAATGTGTAACCAGAACCGTAATCGAACTGGCTGATGTCTACATCTCTGTCTTCTTTCCAAATCCCAAGTGCCTTCATGGAATGAACAAACTCTCTCGAGTATGCCCCTGAGGAAAAATTCGGCGTCAGAGGGTTTAGAGGAATTGCATGAGTATCCAATGAGAGGGAGAAGAAAGATAGATTGAAATGTTGCAAGTTGAATGGGTTCAAAGTAAAAGAACCATTCTGGGCTTCACTCGACGTAAATGCAAAAATCAACTGGGAGGGAATCTGACCAGTAATTAAGTTCTGTAAGACGTGATTTCTAGTTCACAGTAGTACTCACTGACCTCATTTCAACACGTCTGATAGGGTAAAGCGCGTTATTGGTTTGCAGAGTCTTTGCATGTGCTAATAGTGTGGCTGTATTAACTTTAACTCTCTCAACATTCAGCATTGCTTTTCGGATTGTAATCTGATAATTTGGATTAGCTACATCAGATATGAGAGCAAAGGAGGGTTTACTTCTGTAAAGCCTCAGACAAAAATCCGTAGAGTTTAGCAGCAATCGACACTGACGAAAGATGTCTAAATGGAGAGGCCCTTCCATGTAGTAAACGCCGTTTCGTGCGAGTTTTTTTACGTAACTTAAACCCGCTGTTTGTATCCTCAGCACTGTCCATTTTACCGCCCGTGTCTTTACAATACCGAGCTGTTGTGAGCAGACTTTGATAGTTCAAAAGAGTTTCAAAATAAGCTCTGTATGGATTTAAGTTATTACTATGACTAACTAACGTGTCACCTAGATAACAGTCGACTTGTGAGAATAGCGAATGTAAGAAAAGGTTCACAGGACCTGTTTTATCAGCAGCTGGTAACTGTCCATCTCCTTTGTTGATAACGACTTCTAAGCTTAATGTAGTTTGATCGAGATCCATGTAAAAATCTGCCAAACCAGGTATGTAGAATTCAATAGGTCTGTCTTGACTGATGATGGCTGTTGGCTGGTATCCTGTGACGTGTCGTTTTCCTGTTGACCGCTCGTGTGGGGTATAGAAAAAATGTCGAGATCACTGTTGAGACATTCAGTGCTCAGCTGCTGTATCATCGATGCCATGATTACGTATGTATTAGGCGAAAACTGATGATAAAGGTCGTATGTTTAAAATCGGCTTAGAACGTAATTTTGCAGGTCTTTTTGTTGACTTCTTCTGATTCTTCCTCTTCTCCTTCTGTTTCTTCTGCGTGTTTTTCAACTTTTTTGAACGCTGCACTCGACCTTTTCGTTTGTATTTACTCTTTAGAAACAACTCCAAGCTGTTGCCTCTGGGCATTTTTACATGTGAATGCATAGGAAATGTTGAATTTCGTCTTTTAACACGCCCTCTGCCGCTCTGAACTCTAGCACCCATTTCCTGAAAGGCACTACCTCCAGCCTCTTTCATTCGTGATGGTAATGACTGCTTGAGATTTTGACCATGTATCACATCATTAAAAACGGAAACACTGCCCTTAAGGGCATGTCGACCGCGAATCTTACCCATGGATTTGAGTAAAGATGTTGCAAAGCGAAACGGATTTGAAAACACTCAACCATTCTCATTGCCTCTCTGGAAAACCGACCCTCTAAACACTGGTAAGCCATTCCCTCTCTGGTTTAAATAGTAACGCGAAATTACTTCTTGGTTCGGATAATAGGGGATATGCATCTTGAAGCAGTTGAGGAGGAGAGAAAAAAGAAATCAACCTCGCACTACAGTTGTTTCTTACGAAAATGTAATTTCACTATAGTTTTGCCTGTTAAATACGAGAAAATCCCCATGGTCTGAATGAATCGCGATTTCAATCGTGTCTATGACGTTTTTACATAAGGGAAAGTAGTCGGATGAATGAAAAGCCTGATAAATCACTTTTCATCTGGCATGTGAAACGCGAATAATTCGTAGGAGCGGAGCAAATGTGTTACCCACAACTTGCGGTTGTATGATGTCTGTATACAGATAATAACCATGTATGTCTCGTGTAAGATCTATTGGGGTTGAACCCTCACCAATAACGAGTTCCAAGCCGGAAAGTTCAGCTTGTAAACCCAATGTGTAACACAGACCCTCGCTAAAACTAATATAGCATCCTTCTGTGCATTTGAAATGAAAACATTTGTTAGGTGTGAGATTGATTTTGTAAAAAGCCTGTTCTTTCAATGGAATCAACTTAACGAGCTCTTCAACAACATTCCTACGACTATCATAATACCCTTCGGGAATTTTTAAGATGCACTGCTCTGGAGTGTCAGGCGGATCAAAAGTAACACAACTGATAAACACGTCATCTGTGTCATTTAAGGGCATAGTAATAGGCGTTTTCAATTTCTTGTTCAGAAACCTATCAAGTATAAATCCAATGTTGATAGCTGCTGGGAATTCAATAAACCGTGTTGGGGACCCCGTAAACAATACAAAATGAAACCATATTTGTCTCGATACCTGCCGTTTAAAACTATCTTATAGAAAATCAATAGCTGCTACCCTACTTTGCAATTTGGTACTCTTAAATTCAACAATTCTTTGGTACAGGGGTGCCGACTTGGGATACCTTAACGTAACAGAAAAATCGGACACCCACTTAAACGGCAGGTCGTAATCCGGAGTTAGAGAGAAACGGTCCTCGTAGAATATATTTGGCGAAACATTAAACACGTTACAGAATTCGGGAGTGTTAAAGCGAATCCCGACATTCAGAGGCAAACTCATGGTGACGTTTTGGTCTAAAGAAGTGTTATGGTAAAAGAGAACATCTTTCAGATAGGCTTGTAACACCAATTCAACTTCGATTATGAAAGACTGGAGTGTCGGAATTCTTACTGGTGAAACAATGTTGAAATCGACTTGTTCATCTATGAGATCATCCTTAAAACCTATTTCGAAAGTGTTGTTTACAGCTGTAATGTTCTTGAAGAGGGCCGGGAAATGTGTTTCCGATAATCCATCCTCCCATCACCCTTGGAAACGTAGTGTCCTCGGCAGTCGTGTAATAAAATGAGCTATTGAATTGGAATGAATTTGTTCACCAGTAGGTGAGTTTGATGGTAATGTAACATAAAAATCAGCGTCTTCATACATGGTGGCTGTACTCGGACCCAACTGTAGTCAATCGCCACTTGTCAAGCATTTAAGAGATCTATCTCTCGTACCCAGCTGTTCATGCCTTCAGGGTAACCTTGCCATTTCACAAAAGCTTCGCGAACACCGCGCCTCGTGCACCAGCGAATAATCTGTTCAATGTTAAAAACTTCAGGCTTTTTCACCTTTTGTAACTCTCTATCGTAGAATACACCTGAGACATCGCTGTCATCGTAATCTTTAATTTTATACACAACAGGTTTTCTATAAATGATTTTTGAAACCTCAAACACCTCCTCAGTCCAGTTCGGAAGATAGCCTTTATCAAATATGTTTTTCACTTCTGAAATACGTACATAATCTCCAATTTGCAACCTTGGATTTGTTTGTGGTGCTGATGTTTAATAACTCTGTTGTTTCAGCCATAGAGCTGGGGCATTTCGTTCATTGACATCAGCTGGTGCCAAACCCAGGGCTCTGTGATTGCGGTGGTTTTAGCTTAACACGAGATCGATGTATCTGTGTTTGTTGGTAAATGTAAAAAACTTAAACATCCTCGTTTTTAACGTACAGTTGAATAGTTCGATCATAACAGCTTTCAACTCTGATTCTGTAACATAAAATAGTCCTGAACGTTCTTGTTTAAAAACTCCTTCCCTTTATCGCTGTTCACTTTTACAGGAACGCTACCGAGTGTGAAAATTTTTTGAAAGGCTTTCTGAAGTTCAAGCCCGTCTTCGTTTTTAGAGGAATGACCCACGCATAGCACGAGAAAACATCGATGCAGGTAAGTGGAAATTTATAACCATCCTTCTGTTTTGACAGACTGGTTAGATTGACCAAGTCCACTTGAAATTGCTCAAATGGAGCATATACACGCATGCGATTACGTGGGTAAATAATGTCATACCGGTTTATGCAGTGTATAAGCTCTCACACTCCTTAACCATTCACGGGTCTCTTTTTTAGAATGATTTGTTTGTTTAGCTAAACCTTTCACACCACCAAAACTGGCTGCATTAGCGGGGTTAGAAAATGCATCATCCATGACCAATATTTAAATTAAGTTATGTAAAGAACACAACTGTATTTATTTATTTATAAAGTGGTATATGCGAGTTCAGACCCACCCTTTTAAACAGCATTAGTCCCTACTCAGATGCACACTTGTCAATTGAAACAATGTAGCATTTAGTTGAAAATTAAAAACAAACAATACACCTTGAAACAGCAGTAGTTTTATTTAGAAGAAACTGTAAAAGAGCTTGGAAAAATTTGGTTGCCTGAGAAACAATAGTTAATTAGTAATTAGGTAATCAATTTGAGGTGCCAGTATGTCAACCCCTTCCCATTTAGGTGGGTATTTAAGGGCGTCAACAGGTGTTCACTTGTGAGACAGAATCACCTAAGTGGATTTTGCTGAGTGCATCAGATCCCCCGTACCTTTCACACTGGGATACAACTGAGAATTATGAAATTAATTTTATTTTCCATTTGAACCACCTGAACATGGCTGCCATCACATGAGTAATCAAGAAAAGATCATCAGTCATCTGTGTGACCCTGCCCACAATTGGAAACCTGATCAAAAAGTAATCAAAAATGAACCTCAAAATCAAAGGTGAATAAAACCACACCCAAAAGACCATAAATGACCTCACCCAAAACAGAACTACGCCCAAAATAAGGATCAACGCCCAAAAAAGCACCAACACCCAAAACAGAGTGCCAACACCCAAAACAAGAACCACACCAAAAAGGACAAACCCAAAAATTCTACACCAGAGGGCCAGAGTATGACCAAAAAGGTAATGCCTTAGAAAAACAGAGACACCCTGCCAAATAGCCTCAGGACACAAAACAAGGGACACGGTCCAAGGGGACCTTAGCGCATTCCAGAGCAGGCTGAGAACAAAAGAAAAAGTGTTGGCATCCTTAGATCTTTTGAGAAAACAACCCCTCCACATTCCATTCAAGACCCAAACGGGCGTTATACTACTCAGAGAGAATGACATTCAAGTACGTAGTCAACGTGGTCATGTGGGTAAGTCGATAGATTCTGATACTAAAGGTCTCGGTGTCAAATCTGCTCCTTTCATTTAATTTAACTTTTTTTTAAACAAGTTGTTGAACTAATTATATATAAAACTAACTTTATTTATTAAAAACATATTATAATTTTTGCATATTATATTTCATTTGAGGAAGGTAACAAATTATTTTTAATAAGTTATTATTATTATTATATTATTATACAGGATGGAAACAAAAATGAGCTCTCGCCTTTTTATTTTCGTAACCACAGCAGATAAGTCAATTTTGATGAATCCAAGAAATAGGAGGAACAGGTCTCTCCCATGGTGGACTTTTCATCATCCCAAATATGCAAATTAGGACACATTCAAATCCTATCTTAAAAACCGTAACATATACACGAAAAATTCCAATTGAAATCACAAATGGTAATCCTGAAGGGTCATAATTAAGTCCAATAACGTTTAATATTTTTATAAATGATCCACCCAATTATGTCCCTAATGCACAATTTTATGTACATGCAGATGATGTTGCTTTGCGAACTATGCATAAAAATGAAGAAAAATGTTTTAAGAGATATGCAGAAAAATTTAGCTCTAACAATTAAATGGATAAAAAATAATAAGATGAGTTTAAATATGAATACAACACATTTAATGAAATTTATAATTCCACGTAAACAATGGTAATTTCTTGAAGCAAATTTTTTTTTTTTATAAAATGGAGTGTATGGAGAACATGGAGGATTGGAAAGATAATTGCTTATGTAAATGTCCAAAAATCCAAGCAATTAAAACCATAAAATATTTAGGATTAGACATCGATGCCAATCTACCATGGCATATTCACATTAATAATTTATGCAAAACTTTATATTTCATGTGTTTTTTTGTTAAATTTTATTGCCTTCTAAGGGTTAGAATATTATTATATCATACATAATTTGAATCAAGAGTATGCTATGGTCTGTTGGTTTATCATCATGGAGCACAATTTTCAAAAGACTCTCGAGATAGAATTATAAAATCAGTGGTTGCTGGAACACATTTGAAAAAAAAGAAAACAGCTTATTAAATACATATAAAACATTAGAAATACAAAAAAGTTACAGATTTGATAGAATATTTGAATATTATAGAAAGTTTTTATTCAAAAAATATTTAGTTAAAAGAGAAAATCAATATGGTTTAAGAAGACAATAGTTATGTAGTATCAAAAATCTTTAACTTATATGGTGCAAGAGAAAAAGAATATTACATCGCACAGATTTTTAACAGACTCCCAACAGTGGATATCAAGTTTAATAACACATAGAGTGTTTATTAATTTGAAAAAATTATTTGTGATATCAATTAACATTAAAATCGTTATTATTATAATTATTGTGGTTATTTGTGAACTTTTATTTGTAATTTGTATAAAGTTGAATTTGTTTTTGTATATTATTAAGTTTTTTTTATTTTTGTTCATGAAACTTTTTGTCCCTATGAACCCATACATGCCTTATAGTAGGCTTCGGAATTAGGGATGTACAGTCGGGTGCAAGAAAGTTTTTACCTGCTCCGTAGGGACTGAGCTTTCTGGATGTTGATCGGTTGCAAAATCAGGTACTTATACTGAGAATCAAGGCAGATTAGAATGGACCTGTTCTATCTGAATGAAAATAGGGTAGCTTGGGATGTGCTCGTCGCGTGCTCCCTCCTGACAATAATAAGTGATAGCGGCTGACAGCAGTATTGTTAAAGTCTCTGCCTACTGCCTCGAGTGGCAGAGTTCGAATCCGAAAAGTATAGACATTTTTTTTTTTTTTGTTCATTATCGCGTTTTTGATTTTGTTTAAGTTTTAAACAGTGTATGTAAAGAACACCATAAACAGATTAAAAATTTTTCATCCAAGTGTGCAATTTGATCTGTTTATTTGAGGTTTTAAAAAACTTTTCATGTTAATTGTCATGTCGTGCTTTATTCTATATTTTAGTTTTTAATAAAATATACACTAATTTATATCACCCTTACTTTTACGAAAATCCTCTTTTCTTCAAATCATTTAATATTCTCTACTATTAAAATATATAATCCTATATATTGAAACGCAAAGCATTTTTTGTAAGAGCCAAATTGGTACTTCTGCGCATGGGCATCTGAAGCCAACAAAGAAAGTTACAACGATCCATCAGAAGCCAAGGATTGTTGTAATGAGACAATACTTAATCATTGTTTTGAATTAAATAAACTGAAGATTTGCAGAAAGAAAATCCTGCCTTGATCATTTTATGACGTTTCCTTGTGACTACTGAAAAACTCTGAAAATGTTATATTAAATGTTTAATCGTTAGAAGGAGCTTTAAAAACTGATCATTTTATCTGCTGACACTTTATGTCTCAGTTTAATACTTTCAGAGAAATTTAGTTTAAAGCTATTTTGATTTTATATATTTAATTAACTCATTTCTTATTCTTTGGCATAATGAGATATTTAAGCTCTGATTATTTCACTTGTTTGTGCATAATGATTATGTTATGCGTGGGCTCATTAAGTTTAACACTTTTAAAATCGAACGTAATCATTTTATTATATACGAAGACGAAAAAAAATTCCAACTACATATTCATTTCAATTTTTTCAACAAAAGCCATCTCGAGATACACGCGCATTACCACAACAATTAGGAAATTAACGATTAACTACAACAATATATAATTAATGAATATTATGTGCTTTGTATTGCCACTATGCATTATTAAATTAATTGAATATTTATTGAACTTATTTATTATCTCAATATGCGACAATCCCAACAATTCCCCCCTTTCGCACATGGAGATACAATTAGTAATAGCTAATGCTTAAATTCTTTAAATGATTAATCATCACAGTTGAACTAACGTCTTTAGTCATAACGTGTGAAACAAGTTCTTCTGATCCAATATAATTTATCTGATTTCTCCATTTTCTCGATCGTCTTTCACAAAATGAAACTTCCTTCCAATGTGTTTATTTCTGCTGCTGATCTTGGGATTCTTAACCCAGTCGATGACCGCTTGATTATCCGTATAAGTTTGAATTGGCCGCTCGACAATTTCGTTAAGATCGAGGTCTTCAAGCAATTTAATTATCCACTTCCCTTCACATACAGCATCGCAAAAACTTATCAATTCCGCTTCCATCGTTGATAATGAAACCAATTTTTGCTTAACTGATCTCCAACTGATCAAAGTAGTTCCAATACAAATCATATATGCACCAAAGGATTTTGAGTCTTTAGTTGTGCACCAACTTGCATCAGAATAAATATGTAGTCTTCTGGGTGTCTTATCAATGGATAATGTTAAATTTTTAGTATGTTGCAGGTATCGGAATATTCTCTGCAAAGCCTGTAGATGAATTTCTCTCGGATCCTTAGAATACTGCGACAATTTACTGAGTGAATATGACAAATCAGGTCGTGTACCTGTTACTAAATATGTAATGCTTCCAATCATTTCTTGATAAACTGTGATATCCACTTTTCTATAATTATCATATTCATCCAATTTTGTTCCGATAACTCCAGGGGTTTTAACTGGTTTACAGTTTTCCATATCGTATTTTTGAAGAATTTCTTGAATATATTTTTTTTTGACTTAACTTAAAACCGTCGTTATTCTTTTCTATCTCTATGCCTAGAAATTTCACATTTCCCGTGAGCCTTTTGATTTTTATTTCTCTATTCAAAAGTGATATTAACTTCTCTGCTTCTTTGACAGTTTCTCCTACAACTACACAATCATCCACATAGACTCCTATAATAATTATTTTGTTATCAAATTTTCCTGTGAACACACATGGATCGGCAGTCGTTGGCTCCAAACCAATTTCTTTTAATATGCTCCTCAATTTAAAAAACCAACATCTTCCAGCATCCGGTAATCCATAGATGTTACCTGATATTTTTAATACTTTGCTTGGGCTTAATCTTAAATGTTCTGGGGGTTCCATGAAGACGCGTCTGTCTAGTCTGGCATTTAAGTACGCAGTCTCCACATCAATGAATTTCACATCATAATCTTTAACTGCTGCCATTTTCAGTAGTATTCGGAACGATTCAGGTTTCATTACCGGACTGAAAGAATCCTCATAATCTCTACCCATCTGTTGATGCGAACCATTGGCTACCAGTCGGGCTTTGTATCCCACTTCTTGGTTGTCATTCTTTATCGAAAATATCCACTTACTTTTTATAACATCCATATCTTTTCTTCTATCAACAATTTCCCACACATTGTGGTTCTCAAGAGATTTCAGTTCTTTGTTAACAGCTTCCATCCATTTATTCTTGTTTTTCGAGATAAGTACCTCCTTATAATTTTTCGGAATGGATTCTTCTACTGCATTATTAGCAGCATACTTTGGATTGGGTTTTCTTTCCCGTGACGATCTTCTTACGGTTTGCTCTAAGGCTTCTTTCGTTTTCTTCTCTCTCCTGTTTATGTTTTTCTAACAACATTTCCTTGGTCACTCCTCTCTTTCTTCCTCTCTTACCTCTAGCGATGACATCATCTTGACTTGGACCTATGTTGCTTTGGCCTTCATTTTGTGAACTGGTTCTCACTTCACTTGAAACATCTTTTTCTTCATGATCATCTTCCAAATTTGTTATGGTTTTGGATTCAGCCTCTGTAGCTTCGCCAGATGCAATCGGTAAATAATCTAACTCAATCTCGTTATCTTCATCATCATCATTAAATTCAATTCCGTTTGAATATCCTTTCTCGTCTTCCATAAATAATACATCTCTGCTTTCCAAAATCTTCTGCTGATCTACGTCATATACTCTGTATGCTTTCCTTTCATGTGAATAGCCAATGAATACACACGGTTTTCCTCTTTCGTCTAATTTACTTCGTATTCGTCCAACTACTCGATAAAATGCTTTACAGCCAAATATTTTCAAGTGTCGAATGGATGGTTTTCTTCGTTTCCAGATCTCCATAGGTGTCTTTTCTCTTTTCTTATTGGGGGTGATATTATGCAAATAGGCAGCAGTTAACGCTGCTTCCGCCCAGAATTTCTTTGGCAATCCACTTTCTATCAACAAGCATCTGGCTGTAGATAATATCGTTCTATTGGATCTTTCCGCAATTCCGTTGCTTTGTGGTGAATAAGCAGTGGTCTTCTCCGACTTTATACCTTTTTGACGATAATATGTCGCTAAAATATCATTGCAGAATTCGGCTCCATTGTCTGTTCTTATTGCTTTAACTTTCAATCCCGTCTCAACTTCTCTTCTTTCTACGATAGCTTTTATCTTCTCAGGGACGTCTGACTTGCATTTCACAAAATCTACTAAATATCTTCTGCTAAACTCATCAACAATTGTCAACATGTATTTACTCCCGCCAAGTGATTCCGGATTAAAATGACCACAAAGATCGATATGTAATCGTTCCAGTATCCTAGATACAGTCGACTCTTTAACTTCTATAAATGGAGTTCTTGTTAGTTTAGCTCTTGTACAAATCTCACACTTTCCTTCTTTTCCATGTAAATTGTTCAAGCCTATTACGAGCTGCTTATTGAACATGAGATTTAAATAATTATTGTTAACATGCCCCAATCGTTTATGCCACAGCATTCTGTTAGATTCTTTTGCCTTTAAGCACGATTCCATTTCTAGTTCATTTCTTACTTTATTAGGTGTTAAATGGATAATGAAAGCATTGTCTTCTATTTTACCTTCAGCTATCAAAGCTCTAGTGTTCTTCTCAATAATTCTGGCTCCGTCTTCATTTAGGATGACCTCTTTTCCATTACTCACAAGCTTTGGCACGGACAGCAAGTTACATCGCAAGTCAGGAACGTACAATACTTCATTTAGTTTTAATTCCACATGAGTGTTTTCATTAATCTCTGTAACTGCTTTCACTATTCCTCTAGCTTCCGCTCGAATAGTTCGTTTATCCTCAGCCGTTGCGATTGTAATATCTTCTGCCATCATATCGCTGAACAAATCCTTTCGAGATGTCATGTGGGAAGAACATGCAGAATCCAACATCCAAATGGTGTCTTCATTCTCTTCGAGATTTTCGTTTTTCAGTGCTGCCCAGCTCCACATTGCCTTTTCTTCTATTGTGCTTGAGTACTCATTGTAATTCCTTTTACTTCCATTATATCTTCGATTCATGTCTTGTCTGTTGCCATCATAATAATCCTCTCTATGACGATGAGTTTTTGAACTTCTGTCACCTTGTCTCCTTTCATCATACGTGTTGTTTTTCTTTTTCTTAAACCAACAGGTTCTGGATAAATGACCGATTTTTCCACAATTATGACATCTGATCTTTTTGTGCGATTCTCTTGCCTGGTAAGCTTTTACATCCATTTCTTTCGAGTCATATTTTCTCTCAAAACGAAGTAAAGTCTCTCGCATTACGTCGTATGTGATGCTAGGGTTGGAAAAAATAGCCGTTGCTGCCTCACTGTATTTCTTGGGTAGGTCTTCTATGATATATCCAATCAGCTCATTTTCATCAATTTTGCCACCAATTTCTTGAATTTCACTTGATATCATTTGAGTTCTCGATAAATATTCGTCAACTGATTCACGGTCTGATTTCTCCATTCGGGCGAGTTCAATTTTCAGCTGTGTTCTGCGATGGGTTTCCACACCTTCGTGTCTCTTTTTCAACTTTTCCCATAGCTGCTTCGCATTTGAAATGCCCTTTACAGTCATTGCTTCGTCATTCGAAAGAGATAAAATGATAATTGCGTAGACTTCTTCATTTTTCCTGTTCCATTCACTCCAAATAGTTTCTTTTCCATCGGATTCTCCTCTTGGGGGTTCTTCTTGTATCAGAATATCATGGAGGTGTTTACCTTTTAGATATGCAATGATTTTCATGCTCCAGACGCCATAGTTCTTGGTCGTCAGCGGTTCTATGCGAGCAAATCCAAATGCCTCCGTCATCTTTCATCAAGTGAATAGTTCTCTTTTAATTACTCACAGCACTGCAGCTAGATATTCAGGCTTATCCAGGGTACTTCTGGAACCAGGTAACCACGCTCTGCTACCAGTTGTTATGCGTGGGCTCATTAAGTTTAACACTTTTAAAATCGAACGTAATCATTTTATTATATACGAAGACGAAAAAAAATTCCAACTACATATTCATTTCAATTTTTTCAACAAAAGCCATCTCGAGATACACGCGCATTACCACAACAATTAGGAAATTAACGATTAACTACAACAATATATAATTAATGAATATTATGTGCTTTGTATTGCCACTATGCATTATTAAATTAATTGAATATTTATTGAACTTATTTATTATCTCAATATGCGACAATCCCAACAGATTATTCTATTTGTTGCTCTGACATTTTTTTATTTTATTATTTTTTAATTAAAGAGATGGGGATTAATAATAAGATGGGTTGTTCTCAGTCAAATTTTGACGGGATCCATCTAGTTATAAATAAATTTAAAAAATTTTTCGGATGGTTTTGGCATAATTGTCGTTGATTATTTTATATACACACAAAAAATGATACTTGTAACCTTTCGAGCAGTCAAAAGAAAATAGCTTCCACTTACACCTGTAAACCACTTCCGCGTCACACCGTAACGGGCGCTGCATCAGTTTATCTCTTGATCACGCATATAATTATATGGATACTGTGCACCATTTATGTTACATTAATAACCAAATAAATTAGTTTATTATTAATAAAACAAAAGTTCTCATCAGAACAGCCAAAATAATCTTTTTGTAAACATAATTGAGCACGTGACGTAAAACTTGCCAACCTTGATGCTAAGTAAAAACTTAATGGAGTCGTTCCATAGTAAGTGTGTTCGACTAAATCCCTGGAAAAAGTAATCTCATTGGATTGAAGTATTGTAAGGAAGCCGAACAATTTTGATCTAGGTAAAAACTTTATGCACCCGACTGTACATATGAATTGTTGAATTGTATAGAATTTTAAATAAATAAAAAATATAATAATACATCTCAGGAAGAATGAATGCTCTTTCACCCAGTGAAATAGGTCTGATTTTTACATTTTGAATAGTGTAACCACTTATACAAGCCTGGAAAAAATAACTTTTAAAATTA
Source organism: Rhysida immarginata (assembly GCA_023313115.1). Taxonomy (NCBI): domain Eukaryota; kingdom Metazoa; phylum Arthropoda; class Chilopoda; order Scolopendromorpha; family Scolopendridae; genus Rhysida; species Rhysida immarginata. Next base: position 427,473 of record JAHWFO010099709.1, read on the forward strand.
TTTTAATGTTGAGACCAGATTCTTTTCTTTTTTATGTGCTTAATCCATATCTGACCTCATTTTTTTTCCTATCACCCAGAGATTTCTTGTTTTTCATTGAAACATTTTAAATTATTCAGAATTTAGAGTCTGAAATTTCCTTGTGGCCCAAAAATATGCATACTTTAATATTGCAGCCGCTTCTGTTCACACACTTTACTTTAACCTTGCAGTCTCCATATGCATAACTTGGAAATGAGACGTGATTAGAAAAAATCTAAGAGCAAATTCGGATTTAGCACAAAAAAAAGCCACAAGAATAAGGAAAATTCATTCAAAAACTTTTCTTCATCATTGACCTGTATTATCATTTCAAAAATTTAACAAATAAATCCATACAAATTCCCAAGTACGCCTTTTGCTCTTTGGGCATTTGGCCTATATTACTGGCGGTTATTTGGCTCAGTTCCATGAAACCTACGTCATTCAGCGGCATAAACTCTATGCACCATTAGTAAATTCTTATTAGGCTTCATGAAATGTTTATTTATTTTTTCCTTTATCTTCTTCAGTTAGACTACAAAAATTATGTGCTTCAAGGTCAGGTAAGTTCCAAAATTATAGTTGAAGTCTTTCTTCACATAATAAAAGCTACTAAGATTCGAGTTGTTTAGGTTTTCACTCCCTCCCTTCCCCTCCCCCTCCCCGTACTTTAAAATACATCTAATGTTTTAGAGACTGCGATCGATGTTTTTATCGCTGATACATCTAAGGTTTCAATCTTTCATATCGGTTGAAACGAATCTTTATCGTCGAAATTGGTTATTTGATTTTCACAAAAATTTGTCATTGATGAAGGCAGGCAAAGATTGAGCGATTAAAGACTGGATAACGAAAACAGATTATATATCATATATTGAAAGAGTTATTCTACGGTGAACCAACACACACCAGAAATTTCACCTCTTTCATTTTCAAGAACTTTCTACACACACTTATGTTTGTGTTAAAATGGACTTTATTCCATTATATTTAGAATAGCTTAATACGAACCAAATGTATGGCGTTCTAAGAAAAATAATTTCAAATTTGACTTAGAGACAGATTATTTTATTATTTTTTTAATAGATTTAAAAAAAAATTGCCTATAGTTCGTTTTAAAATATTGAAATAAATAATTTTATTTATTATTATTATTAAATCAAAATCCAACAGCGGGATTAGGACAATATCACGGGACTAATTAAACAGTTGAAAACCAGGGTCATTAAACTCAATAATAATAATAATAATAATAATAATAATAATAATAATAATAAACTGACCAATTGTCAGTTTTTAGCGTTTATCGCATTATTTATATTGTTTTATTTGATCTTTAAGTTAGAATTTTTTTCATAAAATTTGCGTTTCATCTTTATATCCTAAGTTTAATTTTACCACTTTACGTAGGACCCTTAGGGGGTTTACTTTAATCCCCACTATTACTTGGCTAATATTATCTTTATCGGGTTAATCCAGTTTCTAAATTAGTCAAAAATTACGTGGAACGTTTTAATGACATAGATCTTCCCGTGCTGAGGGTCTGCATTTAAATTTATTTTCCTAGTTTTTTTTTCTTTTGTTGTTTTTTTTCCCTTCTTACCTGTTGGTTTTTAATTCTTAATATTTGTGTTGTTCATAGTAGTTAATTATTAGTTGTTGTTGTTTTTTTTTTTATTTATGTGTGTTTCATCATCTCCGTTTTGGGCATTTAGCCTGTTGGGGGCAACAAGGGGCTCGCCCCTCCGGTGTATCTGGCGGGGTATTCCCCTTTTGCTGCTACAATTATTATCATTATCATTATTATTATTATTATTATTATTATTATTATTACTAATGACTTTAATGACTCTGATTTTCAACTGTTTAATTAGTCACGTGATATTTTTCTTATCCCGCTGTTGGATTTTGATCCTTTGGGGGCCAGCCGCGTTTGCTTTCTGATTAAAAATTAATTTAGTTTAAATGTACATGTTATTTTTAATTAATTGCATGTGATACATTCTTTGACGTTGAACTCTTTATAAATTCTATTGTATTCTAGTCTTTTGTTATTCAGTTTATTAATGCCTTTTCTGCCCGTTTTATTGTCTGATATTATTTTCTTTAATTCGCTATTTTTATGTTTTTTCAATCAACCTTGTTTTGAGCTTTGGCTTTTGGCCTTTTGAGGGGCAACATGGAGCTTGTCCGATGCGTTACCTCTGGTTTGTCCGGTGAGTTATTCCCCTGTTGTGTCACTTATTAAAAAATATTATTATTTATTAAAATATACCCAATGGGATAATAATGTAAAAAATAGAGAAAAGGTAATTATAAATCACATGTTTGCGTAGTCAAAATAAGTTTCTTTAACAATTCTTCAAAATAAAAACATTCAAATTTACAATAATTTTTCTACATACATGAACCCCTCTTATTCGAAAAGGCAAATCATTCCTTGACTGAAAAGTATAAAAAGGGAAATATCCCACTACATTACAGTTAACAGGCAAAGTAAATTTAAAAAATCTTTGAGAACTCATATATAGTGCAATCAATATTCATCATTTCTCAAAATAATAGCAACAGATTTCAGTTTATAGAGTAGAATTAATTTTTCCAAGGAAAAAATTAAAAAATAGGATATTTTTAAAAAAAGTAACAAAATAGAACAAATTTTTCGTAACTTAAAAGGAATTCTGAACAATTTATTAAAAAAAAACTTTAATTTAACAATCAAAAATTTAGATGAGGCTCTTCAAATTAAAATCCCATAGTGATAAAACATACATATTAAAAAAGAGAGTGATTAAAAAAAACATACATTTAAAAAAAAACATATCTTCTTAAGCAAAAAATATTCCTTGAAAGCTGAGCAATTGAAAAATTTGTGTGATTATTAAACTTATTCTTTGGGACAACTAACCGTATCAGCAATTTTCTAAATGTGCAATTTTCTAACCGTATCAGCGCTAATATTAGCTCCAAACCCAAAGGAACTTTTCAATATATTAATACTTTAAATACTGAAATTTCTTGAAATCTGTTTTTGGACTTTTTATGATGAAAAAAAAAACAACTTATAAATAATTTATTCTAAAGAACACTATCCTCAATTTTGTTTTAAATTTGCAGAAATATTGCAACGTGTATTTTTCTTGCATAAATAATGATTTCGGGCTGAAAAGAAATGTCAAAGATATTGCACTTTATAGTATTTCGGGCGTCTAAAAAGTTCGGTGAATGCATGGATATCTCAAAAGCACCGTGAGATAAAAATGCCGCCACTCGCATGCGCAGGGGGAGACCAATGGAGGGACGGCACGTAACAAGGAGCGCAAGAAACAGACGCACATTATAAGGGCAGTCGAACGGCGTGTAAGCCAAAACTCACGTCAAATGGAAGAGCAAACCGTCAACGCTGAATTCTACGACGCTGTTTTGAAGCGTTTACTACTGCGTATCCAACGTGTTCGCCCACAGATGTACAGGAGTGGAAAGTGGAGTGTGTTGCATGATAGCGTACGCCCGCATACTGCGATCCGTGTACGCAGCTTCTGGCCCAACACCGTGTAACTGTTGTCGCATCCACTGTCCTCGCCTGCAAACTTCTTTTTGTCCCCTTGCCTCAAGTGGGTCCAGAAGGGCATACGTTTTGTAAACTTACTAGACATCCGACGATGTGTGATATCTGTTCTTCGATCGATCCCAAAAGAGGCCTTCGCTGATTCATTCCAGCAGCTACATCAACGATGTCAAAAGTGTATTATGTCCAACGGATGTTACTTTGAGGGTGTTTTGTTTATTTTATGCTTCCATTCACCGAACTTTTTAGACGCACCTTGAATTTACATTTGCCTCTGAAAAATTATTTTCAAGAACTGCGATTCTAATTCTGGTTTCTGAAATCTTCTGGAAGTTTAAATGCATGAACTACTTTCTTTGATATGTGTTCAACCAATATTCGAAGTCGTGTTATCGAAGACTTTAAGATACTTACACAATTGATACGTCTGAGATGAAAGCAAGAATGGATGCAACCGGTTGATGGTCCAATTGGGTACGATTCCTGACTTTAAATTCTTTATTGTCCTCAACTTTCTCTTGGGTTCTACTTGGCATAAAATATTAGGAACACAAATTGGCAAATGAATTAGGAACATTTGTTTAATATTTCGATGGCCTTCATTTGGTCGGAATTACAGCATGTATGCGGGTTGATGTAGACTCAATAAGGTATTTAAGCACTTGGAAGTCAATGGAAAACCAGGCGTTCTTCAGACAAGCCCTTAGTTCTCTCAGATTTATTGCAAGAGGACTTGCTCCCAGATTAGTCGTTCCAACATATTCCAAACTTGTTGTTTCTCAAGTGCTTCGAAATGTACATATGAGTTTTTATTTCATAAAATTAATTTATGTGTAATAGTGGTTTCTTTTCTTCCTCTGTTATTATTCTCTATGGATTGAGATCTAAGCTGTGAGATGGCAAGAGAAAATGACGCAAGTCATCTTCGTTCTCCTGAAACCATTGCTGAATCAACCGTGCGCAATGAACCCGATCAATGCTGACGTAGCCTTGTCATCCATGAAGAAGCCATCGCAAACAGATTGTAATGGATAGGATGGATCTGATCGGCAACTATGTTCAGGTAGTGCGTGGAATCCGACCTTCCATGAATATTAGGGGGCCGTTCCATTCCATCCATTGGCAACATGGCAGAGAATTAGATGCTCGGACTTTGCAGCAAGCTGTCAAACGCGAACTTTGGCAATCCTTGGTAACGAAACGTGTGCTAGGGAAATAAAGCCAAGCTCTCTGTTTTCAAATATATTTTTGTCCCATCAGAAGAAGCTCCATTCCTAGATACCATGACCAGAACCATGATTTGTCTTGATAAGACATGCTGAATTGACTCGGTCCTTTCAAAAACCGCATAAGTCACGTTTTTCTGAAGCATACTCTTTTTGCTGCGAACGCTTCCTTAAAGTTAGACGCATATTCTGGGTAAAAGAAATGTAAAGCTATGTGTTTCTCGGTGCGACTATCGCGTTGATCGTGCAATGATAATCGTTGGTTACCATTTTATTCGGAGCGTCTGCGATTTTTCGAATTTTCGCTAGTCGCGTGTTTTTCATTCGCAGTCACATCATTCTAGAGGAAAGTTGTGTTTAAAAGAATGAGTGTGAAATTGAGTAGACGTAAAAGATTATTAATCAAATGCCTTTTGATTGAGGAGATGGAAGACGACGTATGGAATGAAAAGAGCCATAAACCACTATGTTTGAGCTCTTATGTATATCAAAAAAAATCATTGATTCATTGATCTGAATTACGAATAAAATGTCATGAACGTTTAAAAATCGATATTTTTAAATTATAAATGTTCAAATCATATACCATATAACCCTGTTTCTTGCTAAAACAACTTAAGTCAAGAACAGTTTTTCACGTTTTTAACACATTTTCGTAGAAAAGTCCTTATGTGATCGGTTTGTCCAGCTGTCCATCCGTCCGTCCGTCTGTAGACAATTCCAACAATGCATTGAGTTGCAATAGAGAGAGTGCTTGTATTGAGTTGCTGGAAGACACGAATTCTCCTTTCATTGAAGAAAACGCGTAGTGGAATTCTCCTTACGACCGCAGCGGAAACAAGTCACTATCTTTTTCTTCTTATTCCCCTTGGGAATTCTTATTGCATCAATTTCCATAGGCTCCCCTCTCTCATGTGTGGGTAGCGGGCCGTCTTGCGCTTGAAACAAAGTTTCTAAGTACTCTATGGCGTCTAATACTGAGGTAAATTTCTTCATTCTTATTGCCGTTTTTAGAGTACTCGGAAGGCCTTCGACCAGCCACAGGATTTTATCGAACTCGGAAGCTTATTGCATCCCGCTTAGTAGCCTCTTAAACTTGGCTAGATACCCCCGTACGTCATTATATTTGAGCTTTAGCATTAGTATGTCCCGTCGTAATGTGACTTGTGAGTGGCCTTTAGAGAATGCCTTAGAGAATTTCACTTCGAAATCTTGCCAAGTTGCGTTCGAAATCTTGAAGTTTCCCACGAAATCAACATACCAATCTAATGCTTCTCCTTTCAGTGATCCGGGAACAATCTTTCCGCATCTATCGTAAGAAATATCTTTACAATCCGCTATGGCCTTAAATTGTCTACATCCTCTTCGTCTTTCCCCTGAAAAGAGGGAAACTGTATGTTCTCTATGGCCTTTTGTTCCATCATGTTACTAGTGACGTTCTCACTCCAATTAATATTCAAGGAGTAACGGAGGAAAAAATTTTTTTTTAGTTCCAGCTAATCTATATTTAGTAGCAAAGACTAAGTCCGACAGTCAAAATTTCTCCTGTACACTTTAAATAAATTATTAATTTAAATCCAGCCTCGCACGCAGTGGAAAATATGGAATATTTCTATTTTTAAGAGCCCGTGTATATTTCGTTACGGCTCTGAACTACCAAGTGACGTCCCCTCCTGTCACGGCTTTCCGGCAAGCCTCTGTGCATGTTACAGCAGAGAAAGAGGGAGCCGTTTTAGTTAACAAAACAACTTTAATAGTCAATGAAATCGAATGATACACAGAATAGTTTCGGCTGAATTAGTGGTACATTAACTAAACAAATATGCATAAACAGGACTGGTATAGGATTTTAACGTTGCACGCCATCCCTTATTACTCTTCCGCAAAGACCATCATAATATCAAGGCAAGTATCTTCCGTGCTGATCGAAATAACCTCAAAATAACATCCCTTTGCCCACCATGAGGAGGGTGGGGGCTCCTTCCTAATAAGGGAAGATACAAAGAGCAGAATTAGCCCTAATTATGCGGGACGTCCAACTCGAAGACGACCGTGGATTTGATATCTGGGCCGCGAGAATACTAATTAAAGCTCGTCACTTTCACTTATTGTGCCAGGGGCGTCGGACGCAGGTCCTACAAAAGCTCAAGCTGCACTGGCATGACGATTCGACAAGAATCTGTAGAGACTCGCTAAGGTCGGGGTACCACAAGGAAATTCGTGAACTGGGAGTGGCTGATGTATACATGCAACAAAGAATAACATAAGCATTAGAAAACAGGCAGTACCTTAACAATCTACGTCGTTCTCGGAGCACTGCATTATTTAACGTGTCAATAAACCAATTACTCAAATAAATTTAGCACTGCCAATTCGCACACATTAGATAATTAATAGATAACGGGAGCACACTCACGTGAACGCCGTTGAGAGCAGGCCTCAATGCAAGCCGGGCAAAACGCGGAATCTGGCGCCAGTTCGCATAATGCTGCTTGCTCGCAAATTGCCTCTGCTGAAGTCGTCGGGGCTGGAACTCCCGTCGGAGTGCTGCTCCTCTTCACAGGCTGCGGCCGGTATCGCCGTCGCGATGTTAGCACGTTCCCTTGTTCCGCTGGCTCGTCCTCGTTCCTCCATTAACACCTCCTCGTCGGCCTTTCGTCGACGGCACCAACTTCTAAAACTCCCGTTTCTATGCTCGGGTTTATTACTTCTCTCACTCCGTTCTTTAAACTCAGTCGGCCTATCTGTTATCTTCGTATTCCCTCTATCACTCCTTTTCCCAACCGTTCTCCTCGGAATCTCCATTTGCTCTCCCTGTCTCTTTTCTTCTCCTCTCCTTCCTCCCCTTTTCTCTTTCTTCACTTTCACTTGCCCAACCTCTCTTATTCCTGGCGGGGGTGTTTTCTTTCTATAGCGCTTTCGTTCCATTCTTTTTCTATTTTCCTTCTTCTCCTTTTTTTTATCTTTTCTGTTATTAAATTCTGGACGATGCTCGTCCCTAATTTCTGACAAGCTTACCTTTTATTTGCCCATTAAGTTTTTTGAACCATACCAATGTATCGTGCTGCCTTTTTAAGAGGGTGGCTTTTATTTACATTAAAATAAATTATCTTTATCAATTTAAATCTATCCTGTCCAGATTATTTTATCTTTACGTAATCCACTGCGTTAATCTAAATCTATACGTGACATTGCGCTTCTTATTAATTAGTCTTAGCATTTCTTCTGTAATCCATGGTTTTTTGGACTGGATAAGGATTGAGTAAAGGTTATTATAGGAAAATATTTACTGTAGCCACTCACGAAATGTTTAAGAATTTTCAAAGTTAATATTAAGATTGTATTCATTTAGTAATAAAGTATCCCAGTCAGTTTGCTGTAGATAAGAAGCAGAGATTTGTGTTCTGTGTAAAGTATATAATCTAGATGTAAATTGCTGGGTAGTACACCAAATCTTACTTATTGAATAAATAAGAAATAAGGAGAGATGATCAGAAATTAATAAGTCAATTGTTCCGCTATGGATGATATCCGTGGCATTACTGAAAATATTATCAATTAATCTAAAAGAATTATAGCTAATGGAGTAATGTACATGAGAGGAGATTCTAGGTGAAAGACCAAAACTGTTCATTAGACACAATAGCTAAGTAGTATTTTTGAGTAAAGTGGGAAGAAATTCAGCAATAAAAAATAATACATTTTTTAGAAGCAAGACTTAGGTCAAGAAGAGATTCAATATAGCTTAAGAAGTTATTGAAATTAGTACCTGGGGGACGAAAATTAGTAATAACTAGTTCTTTTACCAGGTGTTGTTCGGGCTGTTTTTTGATGAAATGCTGCAATTACTGTGTGAATATTCAGAAAAAAAGTTCACATGAAAAAAACATGTTTTAGATCCTGCTAAAGGGCCGTATTCGGAGATGCCATCCATTGGGAGCTTTTTAAAAGAAATTGTATCGATGTACGTATTTTCACACATTGGTACTGTTCGTCTTATGTTTCTGGCAGTGATATTTATGCGTAATTTACCTTAAGTCAATATACTCTAATGACAAATGACTGGCCGTTTAACCAAGATCATATAATGGTTGTCTGTCTTATTTTTATTTATTCTGCAATACTCCCTTCTATTTTGAGATTTAAACTGATAATTACTTATCCGTTAACAATGCTCTCAGTAACAAATCTAACTATCATCTATAAAAAAACTCCTTCTGCTTTGGCATAACTTATCAAGAATAAAAGAAAAATCAATGCAATAATAAATATGAAGTCAAATATTCTTTATTGAAGATGAATTGATAAAATTGAACAATTGTAAAAATGTAAATGCTTATATTTAAAGAAAGGACAAACACTGGGATTATCTATGAAGGAAATAAACACAAGTACTTATCATTAAGTGACATTAAATAAGGGATTGATTACATACACGCACATGAAATTTAGTCTAAGCAGTCTCGTCTCACTTAAATCTAGAAGCCTGACCTTGAATAGTGTTATGAGATAATTGCTGAGCAACGAATCAATGCTGTCTGTTGCAAATGAGAGTTCTTACAGTTACACCTGCGATAAGAGCTCTTTCTTTGTCACTCATTCGTTGTACAATGATGTCGACGATACACTTCACTTTTACTCACTTATGCACACTCTTGATCTCCACCCGTTGCTCAGGTATAGCAATGCTCTGCACCCACAGATATCGCTCACACCCTTTATCTGCATCAATCTTAATGTTTACCTTGTTCCTTCGGGGATGACTCAGATTTAGAAGCAGATTAGCTGGATAGAAGGCCTCCTTACACATGGAACTAGCTTCTGCTCACCATCTTCTCTCGAGAATCATCCATGCTCCTTCCCGCTGATTTTGCATCACTGTTCGCCCACGCATAAGTTCAGTCTGTTACCTTTTCTCTCACTGACAATGCTCATTAGCATAATCGCACCTGTTCCCACATCGTAACTGTACTCTCCCGATGTATGCATGAATGCTGATCTTAGTCATGCAGTCTATATGTTGTGTTGAGAGTTACTTTCTAACACTAAGATTAATCCCAAAAATTCGCATAGATGCATGTAAATTAGCAGAGCTAAATTTCTGCTTCTGTTCACGTTGATTGCTATCGGCATTCTTTTTTATTTTTCACTCTTGTCACGCCAGAGACCGTTAAAATTTTACTTAACCATCTCCGTGTCCCGCTCAGCATCTGCTCATACCCTCCTCCATTTAAAGATTTTTCTCTCGAAAGATGGAAGGAAAATTTCTGCGACCTGGGTTCAAACCAGGAACCTCGGCTGTCATGGCCGACGCCTCTACCAGTTGGGCTATCGCAGACATCCGGACAGTCATGCTGTCTCAAGGTGTCTTAAAGACAACCAAGTTGTCCAGGTTGAAAGCCCAATGGGAGGCAGGCACCTGGCTCACAGATCGAGAATCTCTCATATCCAACCATCAGAAAGTTAGTAGAACTCACAGATAAATTAAAATAAATTAATATTATAAACTGGAGATAAGCCTCTCAAGCATCAGGTAAAGATTTTTCTCTCGAAAAATGGAAGGAAAAGTTCTGCGACCTGGGTTGGAACCAGGAACCTCGGCTATCATGGCCGACGGCCTCTACCAGTTGGGCTGTTGCCTTGACAACTTGATTGTCTTTAAGACACCTTGAGACAGCATGGCAATAGCATCCGGGTGGCTGTGATAGCCTAACTGGTAGAGGCGTTGGCCATGAGAGTGAGGGTCCTGGTTCAAAACCAGGTCGCAGAATTTTTTCTTCTATTTTTCGAGAGAAAAATCTTTACCTGATGTTTGAGAGGCTTAACTCCAGTTTATAACATTAATTATTATTAAGCTCCTCCTTTTATTAAGCACACAAAACCGTTCTAACAATGGAAAGGAATGAAGAGTGATAGTCAAAGTGGAAAGAGATTCTTGAGCTCAAAAACAAAGCTTATTGCAGGAAAAAAAAGGGTGCACTTTATGTAACTCATTATTTCATAGAATAAAGCAGTAAATAGCATAAAGTTCCTTATCCTGAGAATTTGATAACAGATATCGAATTTTATTTACTAAAATGGATGTTGTTGAATACGAAAGAGAGAATTAAAATTTAAAAAAAAATTAATTTGATTTTAGAAATAAGGATTTTTGTTACGTCACGTCACAAAATCTTTTCGAATTTTCAACATGAATTTTTTCTGTTTAAATTGAAAGCTTTTTTCGTTTTTCGGGCTCAAATTCAAAGAAATTTTGATTCATCTGAAAGTGAATGCACAAACAAAATGAACACATGAAAAAAGTTTAGAATTGATATAGTAAATATTCATGTTTAAGAATCGAAAACACTACTTTTAAAATGCTCCCAATAGATGATGACAGAAAATTGAAAGTAAAACCATAATCCATTCCACTCAAGTCTAGCAGCACGCTTTAAAAGTTTGTCACCTTTCTTGTGCATACCGAACACAGTAGGTTGGGGAATTTTTCAATGTGGAATTGGGAGAACTGTACTTCTAATGTAAAAAAATAACATATGTTAAATCAATTTTAATAAAAAATTTTAATAATGTCAATTAAATAAATTCTCTGCTTTTCTTTGGTTAAATTGTGTTACATTATTTCAATAAAATAAATAAGAAAGGTTGTGGGAATGGCATCCCTCTTAAGCGTTATTCGCTCCCTTGTAATTTTGACTTCTTTCCAATCAATAATATGAACAAAAAAGCGTTCGATGAAATGTTCCTAATATTATGCAGATATATTATTGTATTGTGTATAAGCATGAAGTACAATAAAGTGCTTGTACCTTAGCAGTACAACTGCTAAATTATAAATTTAAAAAGATGAAGATTATAATCTCTTATTTATTGCTATGATTATTTTATCCTAAGACATATGCTCTTATTTGAAAATGCAGGTCACAATCAACAGCTTGTATCCTGCAAGTGCAATTTTTTCGAGAGTTTTTTCTTTCCCATGCTATGCGCATTTCTTCGGACTTTGGCTTGAAGAAAGAGCGCTTTTCCTCACTTGCCAGGTATCCAGACTTGGATGGATGGATGGATAGATTTTCACCCTGCATCTCCCCTTTTATCCAGGAGACTAGCTGTTTGGGATGAAAGGATGATGGTGAAAATAGGCAAACACAAACATCCATGCCCTCAGCGGGATTCGAAGCCGCGACTTGCTGATTACGAGAGCGGAAAGACCTGCGCCTCAACGCTCTCGGCCACTGAGCCAGCAGGTATCCAGACTTGCATCCAGGCACAAAGCAACACTTCCCCATGATCTTGCCTAAATTTCTTTTAAAAACTTGTACATTATCATTTCAAAAAGCACGCTGTTTATTGAAGCCTGCCGATCTGTACACAGTACTCGCAGCCATTAAAGTCATTGAATCCCCTAACCTGCTAGCAACACTGCGCCGCCCTAGCAGACAAAACACGCAGTGTGACAAACTCCTCTATACCCCTGGCTGCTTTCGGATAGACTTGAGTGGAATGGATTTTGCTAAAAACATGCACGAAAAGTTTTTTTAAAATGCTCCCAACGGATGGCGCTGCTATGTGAATATAGATTTTTATCGAATAATATCGAATTTTTTTTTTTGAGAAGTGTCAGGTAGACAGTGCTCTTTGTCTTGCTGTGAAGGTCAAGTATACACAATTTTATCAAAATCGAAATAAAATTGTAGATTTGTATAAGAGACAAATAAATATGCATACATATATAAATACATACATACATACATATTGTTGCGTACCTTTTTTTGAAAAAATCGGTCGCTAAATTTCCTAGAGATTTTTTTTCCCTCCTTCCTCTGTTCACGTATTTCCAGGTCAATAATGCTGTCTAAAACTACTCTTAGCTAGTTATATGAGGGGAGATCAAAAAGTAAGATGCACTAACCCGCCGCAGGAGCACGCTGTGTGTCGCAATCTTGGTCAAAGCGGAGAAAGGGACATTAACTGCGCATACGTCGGATAGGACGGTTGCTCTGTTTCCCGTCGTGTTTTGTGTGACTGGCGGGCTAAAAGCAATGGCGCATCAACTGGATGTCCACTCCAAACTTGTGGTGCAAGAAGCTATCCGATTTCTATGGGCCAAACGGGTGAATTGCACAGAAGTAGAATACTAGGTGATTGGGGTGAATATTAATGAGGTGGGCGTGGCCCAAAATCAACCAATCAGCGTGCAGTATTCGTGTCACGTGACCACACACCCCCTCCACCCCCTTCCTGACGTCACAGGTGGCCATTTTTGTGTCACGTGATGGGTTTTCCCCGTGACGTCACAACTGTTATGATTATTTTTAAATTTTATTTTTAATTTTAATTTCTAATCTTAATTTTTTTACTGGCCATTTTTTCTAATTTTTGGGTGTTGTCATTTCAGGTGTGGTCGTTGTTTTTGGGGTGTTGGTGGTGGTCCTTGTTTTGGGTGGTGGTCCTTGTTTTTGGGGTGTTGGTGGTGGTCCTTGTTTTGGGTGGTGGTCCTTGTTCTGGGTGTGGACCTTTTTTTTTAGGTGTTGGTCCTTTTTTGGGCGTTGGTCCTTGTTTTGGGCATGGTTCTTGCTTTTGGGTGTTGGCTCTCTGTTTTGAGTGTTGGCCCTTTTTGGGTGTTGGTCCTTGTTTTTGGGCATTGGTCCTTTTTTGGGTGTGGTCCTTGTTTTGGAGTGTGGTCGCTCGTCTTACTGCGGCCGGCTCCTTGTGTAATCACGTGATTGTGGCCATATTCTTAGTTATGCACAGGGTTTTGGGGTTTCACTGCAAAAGGGGCTTTTTGTGATTTTTATCTCACAATATAAGTTACTCAGGGCGTGGTATATATACCTACTAAAGTGAGGCATTTCATACATACTGCTACCTCAAGATGTTTTACCTAATTACTAATTATCATTTTGTTTCTACCACAACCAAATTTTTTCCGTATTACTATACAATCCCTTCTAATTAACTACTTCTATTTCAAAGCGCTCAGTTTGTTTTTTTAGTTTCAATAAAAATTTTAAATATTGCATTGCATTGTCTCGTTTGTGTGGTTTGTTTGTTTGCTCCCACATCCTGATGCAGTGTTTGACAGGTGCCTGAATTCGCATATACATGCTTATAAATACAACTAGGTCACACAGACTGATGAAATGTACGTCATTCACTAATTTTTTAGCTTATTTTAAAGGTGGGCTGTTTGATTTTTGTTTTATTTTCATTTTTGATCTCTCACTGATTGCCTTTGCTTGCATGAGGGGTTGTTTTTCTCATAATTGAAGCAGGTTGAAATGTTGAAATAAAAATAAAAATTTCACATTTCTCAATGCTGGTGAGGCATTCTTGACTCTCTGTCTATACTAATTTGCACAGCCTTGCATCACAGAGGTTGATAAATGCGTTGTTTGGTTCCCCAACCTCGCGATATTCAGTAGCCCTCTCTCTCTCTCTCTCTCTCTCTCTCTTTCTCCCACCACCTGCATAACCAATACAAGTTTGCAAAATGTTGCTTAAAATAGTATTCTAAAATTTGTTTTCGCTCTCTCTCTCTCTCTCTCTCTCTCTCTATCTTTCTCATACAGTATACAACTTTTTCTGTTCACTTAGGTATTAGGATACGAGAGTGATATGCTTCATACGCTTCGTACTCTTTATAGTGCAAAAGCCTGTATTCAATTTAAGACTGTGGTCACATGCGATGATTTAACATCATTCATCACAAGTCCTTAAGTTCTCATAGTCGCGCGCTTGTTGGTTTGTTTTACAGTTTGAATTTTAAGATTTTTACTTAATAAAGACTGTACGTGGCCTGTGCTTTCGTTTTGCATCACTCTACAATTCATGAGATGATGACGTTCGCGTATGCGAGGATCGTGATTCCAGGCTGGGCACTCAGGTCCACGCTGCTTCTCGGGCATGCTTTCGCAAAGGCGTGGCCTTGATGGCTTGTTTTTCTGTCTAATTACACTGATTTTTACTTTTAAAGGTTTGTCACGGGTTGTATGCCCTTTAACGTTCTGTTGCAAGGTGCTAGTTGCAGTGCAAATGTGTGTTCAAGCAAGTGTTGTGGTTGCTAGGTCATGGCCACTGGGCATCGTTGTTCAGTGCATTCGCTCATGGTTGCATTGTTCACGCATTTGTGTTTGCTAAAAACACTGTATCTTCAGCCAAAGATATATATGATATGTATTTCTGTACTTTGTTAGGGTTACCCAGCTGTTTCATCGTTTTGTTTTTGTTTTTTATCCTAATTAAAATCTCTCCTGCAAACATATTTGCACGTAGTTGATTTCGAGGTGATCACACGGGGCCTAATAGGGGTGTACAGCGACGTCAGTCGCTACTTTCGGCGAGCAGGCTAATTCCAGCTAAAAATCTACGTATCTGACAAACCAGGGTATTTGAAATACATTTGTTTGTGCTGCATTGACGTTTTCACATTACTTTCAGAGTTTTTTCATCTAATTAAAATCTGTCGTATTAGCAAAAACGTACGTACTTGTTATCACACACTTCGGGTTAGGCATAGTGTGTCCTAACTATTTTATATTACGCTTAAAATAATATATGAAGGATGAAAAAGTTGAAGTCTTCAGATTAAAAAAATTCGCAATTGGCAGTTAATCATTGAATTCTGCAGGTCTGCAAATCATTTCCAAACATAAGAAAAAAGCATCTTTTGCCACTACGGTGAGTGTTCAAGCTAATCCGGTGAGTGTTCTAAAATTCCTTGCATTTTCTAGCACAGGTATGTGATATACGTTTTGCTTAAGATGCATTGGTGTTCCCCCATTCGTTTCGTGCTTTTCCGACTAAATTAAAGCCTTTCCTATTTACAAAAGTGTATGTAATTCTTATCACACAGGCCGTACGAAGCCTAGCGTAACCGTGACGTGAACAGCGGCGACAGCAGCTGTGAACAATGCTCACGCTAATCTAAGCTAAAAATCCTTGTCTCTTCCGTAGGGTTGCAGCATTTTGCTAATGTAAAATACAGTGTTTCAATTTTAATACAATAGCATCACATGTACGGTAGGACTTGTTCATTTCTTAATTCTCGTGGTCATTCGTTACCTGGGAAAATTTATCTCCACATTTCCATATCTCTGTTTTTTCTATTTTGCATTGATTTCTTATAAAAATAATTACAAATAATATTGATGATGATGATGAAAAGTTTACAGGTTTTCAGTTTTAGTTACTATTTTACTGATTGTTTTTTATTCCCTATAATTTTAACTGACGTACTTAAAAATAAAATAAAATAAAATAAAATAAAATAACAAAATTCTGACTTTACTTTTAATGTATTTAGGCTCGCGCAAATGTTAAATTTTCTAAGTTAATCTGACTTGCATAATAAACGTTTAAGTGCAAATTTCACTTTTAAGGTATTACTAAGTTCACATTTTCGAGGGGCATAGATCAATATTGTTACTTATTAAAACAGGCTTCATTACTCATTTTCTATTGTTTGGTTATTTTGGGTTGTTTTGTTAGTAGGCAAGACAGTGAAATTGTAAGATAGGTGAGAGTTTGAAGTCTTCTCTTTCCTCGTTTGGTTTTAGTTGCTCGTAGGTCTATTGTATAAGTAGGTCGTTCAGTCGCTTACACATACCCCCTCCTAATTTCTACCCACACTAGGCATGACAAGCGCATAGTGAACCGACTCAAACAATGCCAGCATTCAGCTCTGAACTCCAAAGGTTGCTTTTAGCAACACACTGCTCTGTTGGCTAAGAAGGGCTAATGTAATGATGGGCTCACTATTATCTGCCTACTGTTGCTATCTATCAATCAGTGACCCCTATCTGACTAGATGCAGTTGCATTCGTTTTGGGCCTTGTTACTCTTTCGGCTGAAATTTTGTTTTAATCAAATTTTTTCGTTCTCTTTAACATCAATTTACTGTTTGTTATTTTTTCGTTTTCCACCCACGCGAGTCTGTTTGAAAAAAGAAAAATTGTCTTTCAAGGGTTCCTTTGTTAGCCGACAGGCCCTACCTCTCACTGAGTTGTTGGTTTTATGTGAATTTAAGCTAAAATTGTGTGTTTAAAATTACAAATTTTCCTTTTTCAACACTATTAAGGTTATACGAGCTTCTCGTTACTAATATATGCCTGAAATGATTTGCTGTGATTGTTAAAAATGCAGCATTTCTCGCTGTTTCAATTCGTTACAGTTAACCATATCTTCAGCTCTCTCTCTCTCTCTGTCAAAGTTTCTTCTTCCTTAATATCTTGTAAATATAAATGCTAAAAGACATCTTTTCCTCAGGTATTTGGCAACATATACAATTATACAATGTTTATGCTACAATTCCGTTTCTCTTTTGACACAAGTCACACTTGCACGTATTTTTTTTTCTGTTATTCTGTGCTGATTTCTCACCATCAACAGGGCACAGTAAGGGTGACATAGGCTGGGTCGTAGTTCAAATAAACGTTTTCCTATCAATGTTAGGGTTCGCTCTGGTTAAGGCAACCACCCGCACCTCTTCTTTTAAGTTTCTCCGATTTTTATGATGATTTCATTTTACTTTCGGCGTTGGTGAACATTCAAATACGTTGATAACTGTTACTGTTCACCACACGTTTGCGAGTGCATTTTGTACTAACATTGTCTATACATTTCGGCAGCAGCAGATCAAGTGATATTGTTAAAAGATTGCTTTCCTGAAATTAATTAAACACAGTTGTCAATTCTTCAATTCAACTATCCTTTATACTTTTGGGCAGAAACGTAGGATATTTTATCTTCTTTGCTATTGTTATTTCAACAGTATACGTACAGGTGTAAGCAGTGGGTTCCTATTAATAAATTTGTACATAACTGCTCTCAGCTACTTGGGCTGTGTGTACGGTGTTTGGCATGAACAGAGTTGCAGATCCCCTACTAACTGCGTTTTGAGGTAATCCGTGTTAAAATATAGTCGTGTCTTCCAGTTAGGGTATGTGAAATATGTTCCTCATTAGTTTCATGGGTTATTCGGCTAATTAAACTCTGCCTCTTGGTAAATTTTGTTGGTACATTGTTTCAGTTGACTACTGATAACCCCGGACTGCTAGATTAGCGGTTTGGCATCGCAAACTTTATAAACTCCGTTTCTCACAACATATGTTTAATTTTCTTCTACTCTCTTTGATTTCTGTGTTCTGATTGTTCAGTTTGTTGTTAGTATTTTAAATAATTTTTTCCCGCTCACTCAATGTTTACTCTTTTTTAGGGCGTACAGGGATAGTGTAATATAGGTATTATTCTATACGTGCTTTAAGTTAAATTTAGGTAAAATATCACTATTACATTTTACTGTTATTTGACTGTGCACCCTAAACAGTACAGTGGGTAGAACATCATGTTAGTGTTGAGTGATGGTCTGAGTTCGATTCTTTGTGACTCTAGGGCCCACATTTTTTTTGATCAATCCCCGTTTTTTAAGCTGTTATACACACAGTGTTAAGGTCAAAACTCGTTTTCCTTTTCTTTTCTTTTTTTACCGGAGTTTTTTACAGTTTTTGATGTCATAAAAAGTTGTTTACGGCTTTTGGTTCCAGACTGACCTATGATTGACAGGCATGAAATACGTTTGTTTTTGGTTCATACGAGTTGCCCCACCTTTAGTTTCACTGATTTTTCACCTCGTTAAAGTGTTTCTTTTTCAAGAAAATGAGTATGCAACGGTTACCGCGTTATTCAAGTATTACATTGGCCGCGTTGGGTGTCATCTAAGCCGGCATCTGATGCGATAAAACGTTCGTACTAAGCCACGCTAAATCAAATAAAAAAAAACTATCCAATTTGTCTGGGTGGTTTTTCAGCTCATTAAAGTGTTTTATTTTTTCGCCAAAAATCGTACGCAATGGTTACTACGTAACTCAAACATGACCTTGGCTGCGTTGGATGTCATCTAAGCCGGCATATGATGGGATAAACGTTCGCACTAAGCCACGCTAAAAATCTTTGTGATTTCCAGTCACCTTATGTGAAATACGTTTCCCTTTAGTTTTGCTAGTATTTCGCATCATTATTGTCTTTCGTTTTGTCAACTATGCGTGGGTAGGGTAACCACATGGCTCAAACATAACGTACGCCGCAATAACCGGCACCTAAGTCAGCAGCTGATACGGTAAATGTTCACATTAAAAGTTTTTGTGATTTTTTCACTGATTCTGCATGCGTACATATACTGATTTTTTCAGCCAAAATTTCATTCATTCATTATGTCACAGTGTTCTAAAAATTAAAAGTTTCGTTCGGTTGGCTGGTGGGTTGGTTGGTGGGTGGGTTGGATGGTTGGTTGATTGGCTTGTTATCTTAAGATTGAAAACATTACATGCATTCCCCTAAATTATCAAACACTGTCACACATTATCGTTATGGTGTTGTATGGTTGTAATTCCGCAACTGACTGTGAATCTATTCACGACTGGGCTGGTAGAACTCCTTTATGGCAAAACCTCCTTTATCCAAAATGTTGTATAGTTACGACAAACTATGACCAAATGATAACACTTCTTGCTATTCTGAATGCTTCTACACCAGATCAATGGCTCTCGAGGTTACACAGCACTGGCCTGATGTGAAAACGCCAACAAACACTATTGGATATACTAGATACAAGCTCTCTAATCCGTCCACGTTCTGAGGTAGTCATATGCTTGACAAAGTAAATATCTTGTTTTGACAGCCCAGGTGTCGTTCCTGACTAAACATTCTCCAAAGTCAAACGTCTCAACATTTTTACACTACAACATAGTGAAGGCTTTAACATCCGCTATGTCAACGTTACAGTTGAAAAACATGATTTCGCTCACAACACCAAACACTAGCGTATGGATAGTAAGAAATATGACAGGCACTCATTTTATGGTACATATCACAATTTAGTTCTGTTTAAAAATATAAACAAAAAAGATACCTATAATGGGTAAGCAAAATACTAGCTTCCATGGCCTGCATCTTCAGTGCAAACTATTCTTATGAGAGCCATCTCATGCACTTCTTGCACAAAACTCAGGTTTCATACTTTCAAATACGGAGACATTGTTCAGACGTAGTGAAGTTTTTAATGTAATACAGAAAAACCACCCCGAATTTATCTAACTTTTACACTCTAAACTCGTTACCAACAATTCAAATCTGACATTGGTACCACACGTATTTGTTCGTTTAAGAGTTTCAATAGTGTAAAAGTTGCAAATTCAAGCACTCAACCAAACACCAAACAAACAAACAAACTCAGCAGACATCACTTTCATAAACAAAGCAAAGAACTTGCAATAATCACGTCTTCATCCAAGTTGTTATTATCAACGGTAAGGCTAGTACTCAACTTCCATAAATTATTTCTAAGGGTTAAGATACCCTCATTTGACACACGGTGTAACATCTCACGTCGTTAATAAAAAATTATATAATCAACAACTCATCTGAACGTGGCGATAGTAACTTTGTCGCTGTATAAGTAACTTTTTGTTGCGTTAGCACCTCCTGTTAGAACCATCACACGAACACGGCAGACAGTTAACGGGCTTTGAAAAAAGCTTGTTAACTGAAGTCCTACTTAATGTTTCCAAACATTCGACGTAGAAACCTGTTCGTAGGTCTGCCTGTGACACGACCCCGGCCCGTCTACCTGCTCGCAGGGATAGCAAGGGTCAAGGCTCGTTTGGGCTGGTCAACCTTGAAACAGCGTGTTGCCCTCGTTATTTTATGCAATGAAACCCTCTGAAACCTGACTCGGTAGCACCATCGGTAATTTTGATAATTGCACCAGTGGTTAATTGAGTGCGGCGTTTATTACCTACTGTGTAGCATTGGTGTGATGGTAAACAGGAGGTATCGCTTATTTGGTGAGTGATACTTGTTCACCCTTTTACGGTAAGTTGTTATTGGCGAATGATGTTATTGTTAGTGTTCCAAAACTGTAGTGCGTCGAGTCAATGCATGCCTGTCTGCCTCATTGTGTTATATGTAGTCTTTTTTTTTACAACACATAAGATTTTACTTTTTAAATCACTTCGATTTTATCCTGAAACGAGTCAAATTTAGCAACTTGAAATTACATCGAGGAGGAAAATTGAATTCGCAGGTTTAATCCCAGTCTGGAAATTGTATTCACAGATCTACATGTCGACGAGAATTTCCATTTGCGAAATTATATCTCCGCCATTTTTTGGGTACGTGAAAATACGCAAAGACAAGAACTTGCATTTGCGGATTTACATGTCGCCAAGAATTTCCATTCACGAAATTACATTTCCGACCTTTTTTTGTCTTCATGAAATTAGGCGCTGCATAGATATTGTATATACGTGGTTTTTACATGATGGCAAGAATTGACGTTCATGAAATTACATCTCCGATCGTTTTTGCGTACACGAAGTTAAACACTACAAAGTTACTAACACAACAAAAAGTTACTTATACAGCGACAAAGTTACTATCGCCGTGTTCAGATGAGTTGTTGATTATATAATTTTTTATTAACGACGTGAGATGTTACACCATGTGTCAAATGATGGCATCTTAACCCTTAGAAATAATTTATGGATGTTGAGCACTAGCCTTACCGTTGATAAATAACGACTTGGATGAAGACGTGATTATTTCAAGTACTTTGCTTTGTTTACGAAAGTGATGTCTGCTGAGTTTGTTTGTTTGTTTGGTGTTTGGTTGAGTGCTTGAATTTGCAACTTTACACTATTGAAACTCTTAAACGAACAAATACGTGTGGTACCAATGTCAGATTTGAATTGTTGGTAACGAGTTTAGAGTGTAAAAGTTAGATAAATTCGGGGTGTTTTTTCTGTATTACATTAAAAACTTCACTACGTCTGAACAATGTCTCCGTATTTGAAAGTATGAAACCTGAGTTTTGTGCAAGAAGTGCATGAGATGGCTGCCGTAAGAATAGTTTGCATTGAAGATACAGGCCATAGAAGCTAGTATTTTGCTTACCCGTTAAAGGTATCTTTTTTGTTTATATTTTTAAACCGAATTTATATGTGATATGTACCATAAAATGATTGCCTGTCATATTTCTTACTATCCATACGCTAGTGTTTGGTGTTCTGAGCGAAATCATGTTTTTCAACTGTAACGTTGACATAGCACATGTTAAAACCTTAACTATGTAGTTGTGTAAAAATGTTGAGACGTTTGACTTTGGAGTACGTTTGTTCACGAACGACACCCGGGCTGTCAAAACAAGATATTTACTTTGTCACACACATGATTACCTCAGAATGTGGACGGATTAGAGAGCTTGTAGCTAGTATTTCTAATATTGTTTGTTGGCGTTTTCACATCAGGCCGGTGCTGCATAACCTCGAGAGCCATTGATTTGGTGTTGAAGCATTCAGAATAGCATGAAGTGTTATCATTTGTTCATAGTTAGTCGTAACTATACAACATTTTGGATAAAGGAGGTTTTGCCATAAAGGAGTTCTACCAGCCCTGTCATGAATAGATTCACACTCGGTAGTGGAATTACAACAGTACAACACCATAACATTAATGTGTGACAGGTAATTTAGGGAAATGCATGTAATGTTTTCAATCTCCAGATAACAAGCCAATGAACCAACCAACCAACCCACCAACCAACTGAACGAAACTTTTAATTTTTGGATCCCTGTGACTTAATGAATAAATGAAAAAAATCAGTACATGTACGCGAAAAATCACAAAAACGTTTTAGCCTGAACATTTACCGTATCAGCTGCCGACTTAGGTGCCTGTGGTTGCGGCGTATGTTATGTTTGAGCCACCTGGTGACCTTACCCACCTGGTGACCCTACCCATGGTTCATCCAGCTACCATCTACTAGGGAGTTCTCATCAACTGGCTCTCGGATAAATTCGATTCGCTCTTTCATCAGATCATCGCTCATCTGGCGTCCGACCAATAGCCCATTCAGAATTGTTCCGAATCTTGTAGTTGTTTCATTGGCGTAAATTTCAGTTTGATCTTTTTCACTTCATTGTAATAAAGAATTTGTTTGTTTAGAATGGTTTACTTACTTGTTTTAAAATTCTTATGTTTAATGGGTGCAAAGGGTTACTCTTGAAATTATTTACCTATAAGCGAATTAATTTATCTCCCTTGAGGTTAGAAGAATTTTCTTTTCTCAAGGATTACTTTTCGTGACTTAATCTGCTGGCGTCAGGTGAACTAACTGTAACTACCTGCTTTTACCTATTGAGACAGGGTTCGTCGTTCTGTATTTTTCTAGGTTTGGATTCACGGGATTCTAAACCTTTTAGGGGTTTTGCTGAGCATGTTGTAAACTGAAAAATTCTTTTCCTGGCACGCTACAATACATACATACATACATACATACATACATACATACATACATACTGTAGCGCGCCCTTGGGCGAGCCAACTAATTAGGATGATAGGGAGAG
>JAHWFO010099711.1:0-25467 GCA_023313115.1 Rhysida immarginata
TCATTATATAACTCCATCAACTCACCACTGCTTATATTGATCTAACCGACTTTTAAAAACATCGACACTAGGAGACTCAATCACCTCGGAGGGAAGACTATTCCAAATATTTACTATTCTAAAACAATAAGAATACTTTTCAAAATCATTAAGCGGTCTTTCTTTATAAATTGAAAACCTATGATCCCCTGGTCTAGGGTTATCCTTTAATTTAAAAAAAATATTATAATCCAGATCAACTTCATGTGTAAACAATCTGTATGTAAAAATCAAATCCGCCCTAATGCGGCGGTCCCTCTGCTTTAAAAGCCTCAAGTCATGTAGACGGGTTTCATAATCCCGATAATTATTATCCAACCTGTAATCTGAATATAAGATTCTAGTAGCTCTTCTGCAAATGGCTTCAATTGTTATTTTATCTTTCTCAAGATACGGGCACCAAGCGCTCGCATTATATTCCAAATGTGGCCTTATATAAATTTTATACAAGTTACAAAGCGTATTCCCACTACATGTACTTGTAATAAACGATTTCTTAATACGACCCAAAGCTTGGTTGGCCTGAGAAGCTGCACTCCTGCACTGCAGACAGACCTTACGGTCTGCAGATTGTATGACCCCTAAATCCCTAAAAAGGGTAACTTCCTCCAATTGTTGATTAGAAACTGTGAAACAGGTTTCGTCAACAGACCCAATCTTCATTATTTTACATTTATCAATGTTAAACTTTAATCCCAATTTCTGAAGGTTACCAACCAATCTATCAAGATCGTTCTGAATGCTCACAGGATCCACCCCAAATAACTTAAGGTCGTCCGCGAATAAAAGAACTTCGTTGTGTATTCCATCGATAGCAATAACCATCACCAGCGCAAACAAAATTGGGGCCAATGGTGAACCTTGAGGCACCCCGCTTTTCACAAAGCCCATATGAGAGTCAACGTGATCGACGCAAGTAACTTGTCTCCTATCCACAAAGAAATCGATTAGCCAGTCACCGACGTTGCCCCCCAAGCCAAACTTAACAGCCATTGATACCAGCACCTCGTGAGGGACAGAATCAAATGCTTTAGCGATATCCGTGAAAACAGTGTATACAGATTTGTGGCTACGAGGCAAGATCTGAACCTTCCGTTGATAAGTGAGTAGATTGGTTAGGCAGGAACGGCCAGAACGGAAGCCATGTTGGGAATTATGCATTAGATTGTGTTCATTTAGGTAAGTTATAATATGCGTTTTACCAGGTACCAGGCTCACCGGTCGATAGTTCTCAGGTTTCGAAGAATCCCCTTTTTTAAATATCGGTATAACTCGAGCGGTTTTCCAATCCTGAGGCAATTTGACACATTCCAAGGAAAGTTGATACATCTTCGCTATCGGGTCAGATAATTGTATGGCACATTCTTTAAGAACCCTAGGATGGATTCCGTCCATGCCTGTCGCCTTGTTAACATCAAGCTTATTAAGTGCCTTAAAAACCTCCCTGCCTGTCACTACCAAGTCCGACAACTCAAGATGACCATTTCCATCAACACTATTCTCCAGTCCGGACCAAAACTCGCGAAAATACTTCTCAATCTCATCGACACTGCCAGTTTTATTAAACACCGATAAAAAATGGGACTGCAACAAATTCGTTTTACTATCGGCGTCGTGACGTATCGAGCCATCGTAATCCACAAGAATAGGAATTGCAGTTTTTATCCTTAGTTGTTTTTTTATGTACCTAAATAGAATTTTGGGATTAGTCTTTGCAGATCTAATAAGATCTTCCTCATAACGCAGTCGGCCGGACACTAATTCAGAAACAATATTACATCCAATAGTCCAATACCTGTCATACATTTCTGATAGTTTATGTTTCTTATACTTCCTCCATACACGCTGTTTTTTCAAAAATAACTTTTTAATATAATTAGTAAACCAAGCAGGTTTATTTACCTTTTTTCCTTTTGTCTTAACTGTGACTTGTGGTATATATTTATCGATACCGTCCTTAATAACTTTCACAATAAAAGACCACATAATTTCCACGTCCCTTACACCTTCCTCCCAAACTTCAGGATTACCCAAATAATTACGCAAGCCCTCGTAATCACCCCGTCCATAATCATGACACACATAACCTTCTCCTTTGCCTATAACACCAGTACACCCATATTGAAATAATAAATTAAATCTTAACACAACATGATCACTTTTCCCAAGACCAGGTCCATAGTTAATGTTCATGACTCCCGTTAGTTGATTGGTCAAAATCAGGTCCAGTAGGCTAGGATTATTATTAATACGATAACGTGTTGGAAAATTTACATTCTGAACCAAGAAAATGTCATCCAAGAACTGTTGAAAATCAATTTCCAAGATGCTTGGAGCTCTGCTAATTTCCATATAGGGATTCCATTTGATACTAGGGAAATTAAAATCTCCCATGATCAGAAGCTTCTCATTTAAATTTGTATTCCAAGTTAAAACACCAAACAGTTCATTACTTTCAAAAACGGAACGGGTACTCTCCGGACGATGGTAAATACAGCCAATAATTGTAGAAACATTATACAAATCATAAATCCTGACCCATACATGATCTAGATACTTGGTGCTGACAGATGGAACCACTAATTCAGATTTCACTGTAGAATGGACCAGTATGGAGCACCCGCCCCTTCCTTTAATACGACCTATTTGATTATACACGACGAAATCCTGTACATCGGACTGAGACAGTTCCACATCATCATTCAGCCACGTCTCTGTTATGCCGACCAATTTAACCTCCGCATCACAGTAATATTTCAATTCCTCAATTTTGTTCTTTATATTACATGCGTTGGTATACATACAGGAAATTGCATTAATAATACCGGCTTCACGCACAGGGATATCTAAACCGATCCCTGCGCTGGTGTATAGTTTTTTTGAGCCTCTACTTTCTTTTTACTAATGCGCTCCCTTATTTCGTGTCTTTCGGCAACTGTTCTATCGTATGATATACCTAATTGCTTTTTACTCCCGTCCATAATCAAGTTCTTGCATCTGTAGGCTGAATCAATAACTTCATCCCGCTCAAACTGAGATCTAAATTTTACCAACAACGGCCGAGAAAAAGAGCACTCTGTAGATCGGTTTAATCTCCCCAGTCGAAATATAGCTAGCGGATGTTTTGGTTCTTTAACGATATGAGAAAGAACTGATAGTATTTTTTTCTCATCACTTTTCCTACGCTCCTCAGGAGTATCACCGGACTCTGGCACATTAAACACTACAATGTTTTTACGTCTTTTCTCCATTTCAGCAAGTTCCAGCGCAATTAGTCCCGTACAGCTTGCTTCCGTTATCATCTTATTTTCGGGATCCTTCGGCCTGCTTCAATATCGGCGTAGGATATCGCCCCGTCGTCATCCTTAGGCCTAACCAACCCATCCGGCTTGATGTTGTTCAAGAATTCTTTTAATTCACTAACCTCATTCTTATATAGTTCCACCTCCTTTGACAAATCATTGCCCACTGCTGTAGCTGGACAAGATAGCTGTTTGGCTTCAATCTCTTGAATTTTCTTATGAAAGTCCGACTCCACGACGCACAACCTACAGATGAACGGCACGCCGTCGTTTTCAATTTCCTCAGGAGTTTGCTTCAATCCCGTATTTTCATACAAAATGTGATCATTACACTTATCACATATCACATAATTAGTTATCATATTAACTTTCATCTTAATCACACGCTTATGTGAAGTATTTTTACCGTTTGCAGGACGAGCAGTTTTCAAAGGCTCCGCATCCCCCGCCATCTTGTGTCAAAAAAAAGAGCGATATATTTCATGTAAAGAAAAGAAATAGTGATGGCGTTTAAATAAGACTAATCTATTAATCATTATGTAACCTTTTTATCAAACAAGAATCAAAAATAAAATTAATATTAAAATTGTGTTGTATTTGATAATTTTTAAATACAATCCTTTGATACTGAAAAGAATTTATTACCTGTAACAGATAAATTTGATAAATTGAAATAAAATAATGAGAAAAAACTTCTATCTACCTTAACACACAAAGAAAAACTTACGTGCTTACTGAATTTACATTCAAAAACATTACAGGATTATATACCGTGTGTTTCAAAAGTTCCCGAACTGCCCCTTGTATATGTAGAGAAAGCCTAACCTATAACAGCAGGAGTAATGTTCGGCGAACCACTAAAATAAACCATGTGCTGAAATAAATTACATAAAATCAGTTTTACATAGTGGCAAAGTTCCTCAAATGTGGTTATTTTATTTTTACATTCCCAAAGGAAACGGTACATGTAGGTTACACCATTTCATTTGTTAGTTTAAAAAGCGTTTATTGCGTGTAAACAGTTACTGTAGTGGTATAAGCTTAATACCGTATACCATAGGTTTTATAAATAAAACTAGTTGTTACCCGCAGCTTCGCCTGCCCGCGCCATCTGTTGAGGGGAATTACAAAGCAAAAGCAGATCATTTTAAATGAAAACCCCAGAAAGTGGGGAAGGGGGGTCGTAGGGGGCTGATTCTTGGCGATTTTTCAAGTCGCTAGCTCAAACCGTCTAGAAGGAGATAGAATTACAGATAAATAAATAAATACACGCAAGAGTTTTAGTATATAGACTTCTATTTTTTACTTTAACCTTTTATTTCACTCTCATATTCGCGCATTTGCATTTATGTAAAATAAATAACGGGATTCGTAACGACTGGGAGCATCCATAAATTGAAAAAAGAGGTTGAGAGACAGTGGCTCCTGTCTACCAGCCCTACAGCATACCTGCGCAACAGTTATGCAGGGAAAGTCATCTACCGCGTTCGGGAACTTTTGAAACACACGGTATAAAGATTATTTTATCTGATTATATTCAGGTAAGAAATCAATTTAAAAAAATAAGGAGCGTTCAAAAAGAAACG
The DNA here is from genome assembly GCA_023313115.1 of Rhysida immarginata. Classification (NCBI taxonomy): domain Eukaryota; kingdom Metazoa; phylum Arthropoda; class Chilopoda; order Scolopendromorpha; family Scolopendridae; genus Rhysida; species Rhysida immarginata. The sequence goes on from JAHWFO010099711.1 coordinate 4,928, forward strand.
AGCCGTAGTCTGGAATGTGCAAACGGGTGACAGAATGGTGATGTCGTTGCATGTGTAACAAGGTTCTGACAAGAGCGCGGAAGTTTACAGCCCACTGCTAGAAAGTGATGGTGGAAGTCACGTGACTATACAAAGGAAGCAGAAGCAAGCGTCAATCTCAAACGGTCATTCGCGTTGTCTATGCAGTGAATAAGTGAAATGGAGGCATTAAAAGAACAAAGAGGTGTTGTTTTTTTCTGACAGCAGAAGGAGTAGGGGGAATGGACATTCATCAAGAATGTCACAAGTGATATGGTGAACACTGCATTTTCCTTGCAAGGGTCAAGGCATGGCACAAGTGGTTCAGGGAAGTACGGGTGTCATTAACCGATGAGGGAACCCTCCATACAGTCTAGACCTCTCTCCCTGCGATTACACCATTTTTGGTCTCCTAAAAAAGGCTCTGAGGGGCAAACGATTCACCTCGGACGACGACGTCAAGCAGTACGTGCGGAACTGGTTCACAACGCAGCCCCGGGAATTTTACGAGACAGTCATTCACCGCCTTGTATCGCAGTGGGCAAGTGTCACAACAGCCAGGGCCAATACTTCTGACAAACAGGTACTGGTTATTGTACGTAGGCCTCCGGCTCGTTTCTTTTTGAATGCTCCTTATATTTACTTAATAATTATCGATGTTATTATTAGGACATAGATGATAGAAGATTACGGTATTTATGTTGCCCGGCACGAAAGAAAAAGGAAACTGGCGCATGTGTAAATGAATAAAACTCGTTCAACCAATCAGAAACGGACTGGAAACGAGATATTACTTATACCTGGCAAATCGTTTCTTAAAAAGCTAATAAGCAATTACTTAGATTTTTTGTAGACAACAGTTTTTATTTATTCGCCAGGGGTATAGATGCAAAGATTATCTGGAGGTCCAACGTGTCAGCATGCTAATGAGTAAATAGTAGTGTATACTGCTGTCCATGTACATCAGTTTTTTTTTCGCCATAATAGCTACAGAAGATCAACTCCATAGCATTATTGCGCATTTGAAGGGGTCGTCAATTCCAGACCCATTAGATATGCGCGATGGCATTATTAAAGCTGGCACCTATTACGATTTTCCGCTATTTTTAATGATTATCTTTGCACATTGTTGATTGTCACCGAAAACTCAAGCCAAAAAGGAAGAATTTTATACTTTCAAAATTTTATTATTATCAGATGTTTTTGCAATTTGCTGATGAAAATTTATCACGGAAGGTTGTCTGTCTATTCGTTTTTTTCACGAATTTAATTTTCACAGTCTAAAACACACTGGAACTGATTTTAGACTGACAGCTGTCATATCGACGAAACAATAAAAAAATAGAAAACGTCGATATGACAATGAAAATGAGAAAAAGGTGAAGTCGGAGATCGCAAGCAAAAAAAGCAGCGAAGAAGCCCTGGCCTCCCAGAAAAAGCAGAATCTCCCTCGAAGTAGCGAAGCCACGAACTAAGACCGGATTGGTGATGCATAAATGCATAAACAATGGGGTAATTAAAATTCGGATAAATACGAGGACGAAAAGGCAAAAGTTAGAGACAGTTTGCCGAGTCGACCGAGAAAGAACGGAAAAGACTCCATGCTGAGTGGATTGAGGATGACGGGGCTGAAAGGATCAAAGACAAAAGGATCTCATGCTCGTGAAAAGGAGGATCTCGAACGTGAGTCTAATTTGTTAAGAAGTTCCTATTCTATTAAGGTGGTCGACTCTCTCTCAGATAGGCGCTATCCCGGAAAACCCCGGTGTAACAGGGCAGAATAATCCCCCGTGTATTTTAACCCTACTTCAGGATTGGTGTCGTACCAACCCCCTCTAAACTACCCACCACCCCCGTCGACTACGCATAGATAATGAAAGTGGTGGGGGTTGATAATAGAAAAGGTTTGCGAGGTTCAAAGTTTTCTATATTTTAGCACAAAGTCAAATTTGCTCTCCCTTTTCTTTTCCCTTTTTATGCTGGAAGTTTTTGACTTCCTCATTTAATTTGAACTGAGAAATGATAAAATTTAAATTAGTAATTGAACTGAGAAATTGTAAAAAAATTAAATTCGCTTTTTGATTAAATTTATGAAATTAGTAAAATCGTATTTTCATTGTTTGAACAAAAATGCATTATTTTAGGATTTGTTTTTTAAATAATGACTGATGATTTTAAAGTAGGCTATTGGTATTCGTATAAAAATGATATCTGCGTTTTTTATATTAAAATATGAAACCTTTTACCAGATAAATTTATGATTAAATTTGGTGCACATTTTTTTAAAATTTTAATTAAGTTGCATAATTTTAATTAAATTGCAATTTATGTGCGGAAAAAGAAATGAGTAAAAGAAAACAGTGCAAGATTTGATCAACGGAAATATTTGAATAAAAATAAAGTATACGCAATACGCAAAAGTAAATATTACAACGTAGAAATCCATCATTTCTTTATGCATTACATATTTACTTCTAATATGTATTTCACTGCTAAAAGAATATTTTATTTGTACTACCACTTCCCCTTCCAGCTATTTAAGTTTCCCTTCTTATCCACCAAACTGATAAAAGGATTAAATCACAATGATATTTTAAAGCTTTGAAGTTAGAAGATAAAAAAAAAACCTACAAAAATTTTGTACATGTAGTAAAATATATTTAAAAACAAAACAACTTACATATAAAATCTATAAAAAAATACAAATCAAATTTTCAAAAAAAAAATATTCAAAAACAAAATAATTTACAAATAAAATACACAAAAAATTCAAATGAAATACAAAAGCTTTTTAATCCTTTTATCAGTTTGGGGAAAAAGAAAGGGAGGCTGGAGGGGGAAGTGGATAAATCAACTCTTTGGACCTAAAAATGAAATGAACTCTACCCCTTCCCCTGTCCTCCCCTCCAACCGCCTTCATATTTTAGATATTTTTTGTATGTGACCAGCATATTTTTTTTCTTTGCAGCCAACTCATCCAAAACGGCAAATAGCAGAACCGAATAAAAATTATAATTATACATACATGAAAGGTACCTTAAATTGTGCCTTGACGTATATTTTATGTCAATTGGTTAAGCTTTTTTTGTGATATTAATATTTTTCTAAAAATGAAGAAATAGCTATAGGATTCATTCTCATCAACCACAAGGTTAAGAGAATTAAAACGTAATGAATGTGTTAAAACTTTGAAGTTAGAAGATACAAAAAATTACAAGTAAAAGATATTCAAAAATGTAAATAAATTAAAGAAAAACTATATACAAAAAGAAAATAATTTACAGATAAAAATCTACAAAATATACAAATGAAATTTTAACAACCAAAATCATAATATATAATAAAATTCAAATAATTTAAAAACTTATTCTTCTTCGAATCTTCTTCTCCACCAATGAAATTATAACACTTTCTACAGCATCATCCATTAATCCTGAAATTTCTCAAAAGTTATTTCCATTTTTGTGAAAATGCTGGCATATACAGTATTTGCCTAAGCTTTCAGATAACTCCTCCATATTAATGCTTTAGTTGATATTTGATTTTCCCAAGGTTTCAGATTTACATAACTCCTCTATATCCGGAGGAGTTGGCTACAAAAAACTGGTCACATACTTGCAGAGGGATTTTTTTTTCAAAATTTGAACATATCTTTTCGAATCATGCATTTTTAAGTCGATTTCATCAAGCAAAAAAAAAAAAAAAAAAAAAAAATCGAGTTTCTGAAACGAACACACAGGCCTTCACTCTTAGAGAGTGGTAGGCCAATAAAGACATCGTAAAATAAATTCCCAATATTGTAACTTCAACAATAGCTTTACACTATCAAAATTTATTATTAAATATAACGAACATCTCTGGAAAATTTAACTTTTACCGGATAAATTTATGATTAAATTTGGTGCACATTTTTTTTAAATAAGCAAGAGTCATAAACTCCTTGATTAATTCGTTAATTAGACATTATTAGAAATTATTATACAATCAAAAAAAAACTTTGAATATCTCATTTTTAATTGAATACATTATTAAAATAGATATTTATTTTAAATTGTGGACTTTTTTAAAAAACGTGAGAGAGAGAGGGGGGTCTTGTTTATTGCAGCTTTACATATTACATATTAATTAAGATGAATAGTACTCCTTTAATTTTGTCCTATTTTAATCAAAGGAGTACTATTCATCTTAATTAATATATAATTATCACTACTCCTACGTTTATAATATAATTTACATATTACAGCAAGGGAATCCTTCATTCAAAAAAAAAAGTTAAATAGATTGACAGAGAGTGATAAGATAATCTATCTTCTTCTTCTATCTTCTTCTAGTCTATATATATAAAGAAGGATGTTTGTGGGTCTGTGCGTCTGTGGGTCTGTGTGTACGTTTTTTATACAAATCTACAGTTTTATTCCGATCTTGATGAAATTTCGCATACATGACCTTCAAAGCATGAGGAAGGTCACTGTCTACTTCAGATTTCGAAAAAATAATAATTATTGATAAAAAATCGATATTCATGGTTATGGCAGGGCATATTAATGAGAAATATCGCATGACCAACAATGCAAGACAAAGTTTTTGCAACAATGGTATCAACACGCAATTCACAAACACTCTGCACGGACCAACAATATATATCTCATGACCAACAATGCAAATAAAAGTTTGTGCAACAATAGGTATCAACAATGGTGTCAACACGTAATGCACCAACACTATGCAAGGATCAACAATATATGTGTCATTACCAACAATGCAAGGCAAAATTTTTGCAATATAGAATTCAATGCATACAATTCCTGTTATTCAGGCTTTTCTTAGAAAAGAGAATTCTTAGTACTTAACAATTTCTTGAAAATCTTTAAAAATGATCAGTAACTAGAGAAAATGATTTAGCACACTATTGAGAAAGAGTGAAAGACGATAGAAGAAGCACTCCTTTAGCTCCGTGCTGTATTGAGCAAATGGTAAGCTAATAAATGGAAGAATCGGCGACCGCTAGACTACACAAAGTGATGAATGGCCAATTTATGTTTCAAGACATCGAAAGAAGAAAGGAAATTGCAACAACAGCAAGTGTACATCAAAAGTAAGATTACGTGAGTAAAAAATTATTTTGACAAGAAGGCATCCTTGGAGAGGTCCATCCATTGAGAGGCTTAAAAATTTTTTTTCGGTAAATCAAGTCCTGGTATATCATCTAGAATGGATTTTTTCAGTGAAGAGGTAAATTCCCGTCTTTTGGATTTTTCTTAGAATGGATAGGCCCTTCGCTCTATATTGTAGAGATTGAGTTATTATTTAACCAATTTGGAGGTTTAATTTAGCTTTTTGAGGTTGTTCTGTTTACCTAGAAGCGTAATTATCTCGGGCAACGCCGGGTCCTCTGCTAGTCTTTAATATGAAAGGAAGATGGCAAAATCCCATTAAAAAGTGTGAGCCAAGCCCAATTTCAATTCTCCGAGGGGTGCCCAACCTGGCCATCGAGAGGTACATCGACTTAGCAAGCGTGTGCCAGCAAGTGAGATCTCATGCTTGGGTTTGGACCTAATCCCGTTGGGTATTGCCTTTCAATACATGTCTAGAATTAAGACGTAACATGAAGCAGAATTGGATGATGGACTTTATTTATTTATATTATTTCTTGTTAAACGTGTCTACCAGAATAACTTGCCCATTAGCATCAAATTAATCTTTGCCTTTTCACTCTATGCAGCTCCGGTTCCCTCGTCGGTTCACCATGTACGGTCGCCGTTTTCCAGTGCTACGGTTGCCACTTCACGCAGCCATATACCAGACATCGACATAGATGGACCAGTAGACTGATCAACTCTGCTAATCTTTTGTGATCAAACTTTCACTCATTTAATATGTTTATACAATAAATTTAAATTTGAAATTCGATTGTACATTCGTTTATTTACAAGCATTCAAATTAAAGTTTTATATTTAATTCATATGTTATTCACCTCTTTCCACTTCCTGTCTTATTAATCTCTGGGGAAAGTTTAATAATTTCAAGTAATGGACCGATTTCATAAGCTCTGCCCCTAATTGAGTAGCTCTGCCTTCATTCAAGATGGCTGCTCTTGGTGGGACTCCATGTGCGAATGCTTCCTCCAAATCGACTAGAACACATTTCTTGAACAAGTTACACGATTTCAAACTCGAAATTGGTTTAGAATTTGCGAAAAAACAAGGTGTGATTAGCGAAAGGCTGTGTTTCTTCTAGTATACTTTGCCTTTGCTGCTTTTCCAGCTCTTCTTTTTCCTTTTGGAGCCTATCGTTCTCTTCTCTTTCTCTCTGCTCACGGAGATATTCCTCTTGTTCAACATTTTGTCTTTCAACTATACATTTCATATGATTTCTTCGATTTACACGACATGAGCGAACTTTGACTGCTTGTTTGTCAGGTGATTTATGGTGAGACTTTATAGGCAGGTTTCGAGATGGAATGGCATCTCTCTTTAAATTTTTTCTCTCATACAAATAACCTAATAAGTTTTAATTTTATACTATATCTTTTCATTCAAAAAATGTAATAATAAAAGTTTTTTCATACTCACCAGGTAACGAAACATAATCATTCTTTGTAAAGTGATCAGAGCAAACTCTCATATGCACCGAAACTTCTTTGTCAGTTTGAATCTTAACAATCCATTCACGTCACAGTTGTGAATTCATAGGAAATCCGACTTTGTTACGACCTTGTTTATTGGTGCATTGTGGCACACAACAATTCAACACCAGGTTCAATTTTGGATGTGTGCAATTGTGCATGAGAGTGTAGGAAAACAGTCAAACATAGGTAAAAAAACAAGCCGGCTCGGTGGCCGAGAACGTTGAGGCTCAGGTTTTGCCGCTCTCGCAACCAGAGAATCGCGGGTTCGAATACCGCCGATGGCATGGATGTTTGTGTTTGTCTAATTCACCATCATTCCTTCATCCCAAACTGCTAGTCTCCTGGTTAAAAAGGGAGATGTAGGCTGAAAATCCATCCATCCATCCAAGTGAAAAAACAGCGTGCAATAAAAGTTATTATTCTATAGGAAGAAACGGAGCCAGACACTGTGGACACGGAACGACAAGAATAGCAAGAAACCACTAATCCACATCAAAATTTTATTCGAACGGATGCGCATTTCGAAGGTCTCTGTCTATATTAGATTTCGAAAAAATAATAATTATTGATAAAAAAAAAATCGGTATTCATGGTTATGGCAAGGCATATTAATGAGAAATATCTCATGACCAGCAATGGAAGGCAAAGTTTGTGCAACAATACTTATCAACAATAGTATCAACAAGCAATTCACAAACATTCTGCACGACCAACAATGCTAGGAAAAGTTTGCGCAACAATAGGTATCAACAATGGTATCAACACGCAATGCACCAACACTATGCAGGGATCAACAATACATATCTCATGAGCAACAATGAAAGGCAAAGTTTGTGCAATATAGATAAGGTTCAATTTGTAACAATGCATAAAATTCCTATTATTCAGGCTTTTCTTAGAAATGAGAGTTCTTAGTAACTTGAAGATCTTTAGAAATGATCAGTAAAGCGTGGTTCCCACATGCGTAAAAACAACGGCAGAAACCACAAAGCAGAAAAATTTTATGATGCCACTTCCTGTTTTCGTCTCTTCTGCCCGACTGAAAATTTCTGCTTTTTAGAGTTGGGTTGAGTTAAAGTTTTGTGGCACAAGCAGGGCAGAAACGATTGCTCAGCCAATAGAAAGCGATCTCTGCAGTGACGTCACAGTGACGTCCTCTCTCTCACACAAAATAAAAATGTCGGACACTCAGCTCATAAAGGTGAAGAAGCCGAGAAAGAAAATTGATGTAGAAGCGCTAATAGCAGAGGTGCGAAATATATATTTACTAATCAAATTAAATTGAATAAACAACAATTGAATGCAAAAATTTCGATGTGATGATTGATGAGGAATGAACGAACTGTGTACGTACTGTGTGCAGTCGAAGCCGACCATTTAGATCGATCGACGGCTTCGGTGCAGTGCGTTTGTGTTGGGTAAAACTTCTGCTATCTTATCCTTTTGAGTTTCTGCCATGTGGGACACCTGCAGGAGCAGAAAGTAAAAAGGCAGAAAAAAATACGCCCTGGTTTCTGCTCTCTTGTTTTCTGCTAGTGGGAACCACGCTTTATAGGAGATAATGCAGAGTTAGCAGACTATTGAGAAATAATGGAAAGACTACAGAGGAAACGGTCCTTTAGCTCCATGCTGTATTGAGCAAATGGTAAGCATGCCAATAGAAGAATCGGCGACCACTAGACTACACAAAGAGATGAATGGCCAGGTGTTACTTCAAGTCATCGAGAGTGGGAATTACAAAATAGTTTTCATATCGTTAAAACATTCGTAATTTATCACTACTTCGCAATATTATGTACCGAGCAACAAGATCATCCTTTTTTCCAATTTTTAATAATTTTTCTTGTTCGGAGTAAGATTACATTACTAATATATTATTTAGGCTTACATTGTGAGCATTTAAAATTTTTTTCCGAATTTTCATTATGAATTTTTACTCCATTAACTCTAAGCGTTTTTATGTGTTTATTTTTAAGATATTGCAAAATTTAATCAAAATTTATTTATAATGAGCTTAAAATGACAATGCTGTGACAGGCCATAAATAAGGCAGCGTCTATTGAGGAGGAAAAGAAGTCACACGTGTCTCCTTTGAATTCCTTATCAAACACCCTGACGACGAGGAAAATATTATGTGCCTGGAAAGTAAAGAGAAAGGACGAGTATTGTTCAGAGAAATTCTGGAGCTAAAATAGAAAAAATCTATACGGGCATTGGAAACATCTGAAGAACGGAATTTTCGAATACAGCAAGAGGGTATAACAGCTTCTACGTCCAGGGGCAAGAAAAACTTGGGTCTAATGTATCCATTGACGTTCCCTGGTGGTGAAGATGGATATCAAGAAGTAAATAAAGTCCCCGTATATCAACTAGAATTTTTATTTTTCGCATTTTTCTTAGAATGGATAGCCACTTCGCTCTTTGTTGTATTGATTGGGTAATTATTTAACTAACTTGGAGTTATAATTTAACTTCTGAAAATTGTCCTGCTTTCCTGCAGGAAACGTTGTTCTAAGCCTTCTGACGTAATCTATCTATGCCATTTACTTTCCCTGCTGAAGGCAAATTCATTAATAAAAGGGTAGGAGACAGAGTCAATAGACTCGCTTACTTCGAAAATAAACAAGAGCTGCTCCTCTTTAATGAGCTCTAAATGAATTGATATTATAAATTAAAGAAAATTCATAGCTAAAAATCATCATAGCTGCTAAACTGACTCAATGCTGATAGGAAATACCGTAAATAGTCAGGAATAATTAGAACTCTATGGCGTGGATGAATTACGTCAGAAGGCTTAGAATTACGTCATAATAGCCAAACTTTGGATAACGATTTCAAGTATTTTTTTGAGAATTTTGAAAAATGGATACGGAAAATTATGCTTAGAATTTTGCAGAGAACAACGCTAGGTACTTTATGACCATCGAACCTGATACAGAATCGACTCCATTAAAAAGTTATAGCGCTTTAAAGTTTCGTGATGTCACTTCCGAAAATCTATCTTGGTACAGACGCTGAGCAGCTCTATTATTCCCTAAAGTACGCCCATAAACGAGATGCATGTCTGCTAATGCGGCACTAGAGTAGTTATCCATAATACAAAAATGTATGGATGAAGCAAAACTATGGAGTGTGCCAAAACTTTTAAATTCGAAAAGGTTTGCGTTTAAATATGAAGGATGAATTTGAAAATTATTGCGTTTCATTTATATAATAATTGCTAATTTAACAAACTATCTTTTCCTGTATGCTATAAAATGTACTTTGAAATGGTTTTATTTATATGACATTTAAAACTGGAAATTAAAGTATGTTAAAAAATATTTTTTGACTGAAACGGAAGTGACGTCACAAAACTTTATAGCGCTATAACTTTTTAACGGAGCCTGAGCTCGAAAAACGCGATTAGACTTTTTTGCTCAGAATTTCACCCTCTACCTGTCTTTTCATTTTGGCACGACCTTTTAGAATGACCCTGTATATCTCATGACCAACAATGCAAGGAAATGTTTGTGCAACAACAGGTATCAACAATGGTGTCAACACGCAAGTCACAAACACTACGCAGGGGTCAACAATATGTAGCTCACGACCAGAAATGCAAGGCAAAGTTTGTGAAATACAGATAAGTTTCAATTTGTAACAATGAATAGTACCTAGAGGTAGGGGAGAGTTAGCAGACTATTGAAAAAAGTGGAAAGACAGAGAAAGCACTCCTTTAGCTCCGTGCTGTATTGAGCAAATGGTAAGCAAGTAAATAGAAGATTCGGCGACTGCTAGACTATACAAGGTGATGAATGGCCAAGTTTTGCTTCAAGACATCGAGAGAAGAGTGGGAATTGCAACAACATCTAAAGAAAGATTACGTGACTCAGAAATTATTTAGACTAGCAGTGGCATACTTGGAGAGCCTTTGTGAGCCTTTAAACAAATTTTTTTCGAATTTTCATTAAGGATTTTTTTCGATAGAAAAATCTTTATCTTATTAATTCTAAGCGTTTTCATGTGTTTATTTTTAAGATATTGCAAAATTTTATAAAAAAAACAAAGAGTCAGAGCGATGCCGAGGCAATCACCTACTGTATTTGGTAGCATAGCCGATCCAAACATTTCACAAATATACATTTGGACTATATTCTATGTGAATATATACATTTTGGAAACCGAGATTCTGATAATGCGATGAATTGAATGTTCGTTTCCGAGAATTATTAATACGGAGCATAAAATGATGATGGAGTGACAGGACATAATTAAGGAAGCGTTTATCGAAGAGGCAAACTAGTCACACGTGTCTCCCTTGAACTCCCTTTCAAACATCCAAAGTTATACTGGCATTGGAAACATCTGAACAGCAGGAGTTTTGAATAGAGCAAGAGGGTATACGATCCTCGTCAAGGGCAAGAAAAGTTGGGTCCAAAGTATCCAGTGATGTTCCTTGGTGGTGAACATGGACAATGTTTTAATCTGAGCCAAGTCAAGAAGAGTTTACATAAAGTCCCGATATATTGCCTAGAATTCCTGTTTTTCGGATTTTTCGTAGAATGGATAGTCACTTCGCTCTGTGTTGTTTTGACTGAGTTATTTTTTAACCAATTTGGAGTTATAACTTAACTTTTTGAGATTGTTCTGTTTACCTACAAGTGTAATGATCCCGGGCAACGCCGGGTCCTCTGCTAAGTTTCAATTTGTAACAAAGCATAAAATTCCTGTTATTCAGGCTTTCCTTAGAAAACAGAGTTCTTAGTACTTAACAATTTCTTAAAAATCTTTAAAAATGATCAGTAATTGCTGATAACGGAGAGTTAGCAGACTACTGAGAAAGAGTGTAAAGACGACAGAGGAAGCACTCCTTTAGCTCCGTGCTGTATTGAGCAAATGGTAAGCAAGTAAATAGAAGAATCGGCGATTGCTAGACTACACAAACTGATGAAAGGCCTAGTTTTGCTTCAAGATATCGAGAGAAGAAAGGGACTTGCAAAAATATCAAGTGTATATTTAAAGTAAGATTACGTGACTAAGAAATTATTTAGACTAGCAGTGGCAAATTTGGAGAGGTGTATCCATTGTGAGCCTTTAAAAATTTGTTTTCAAATTTTCATTAAGATTTTTTACTGTATTATTTCTAAGCACTTTCTTGGTTTTTATGAGATTTCAAAATTTAATCAAAAACACAAAGAGCCATGCCGGGGTTATCACCTAGCTTATTTGGTAGCGCAGCAGATCCAAACATTTCATAAAAATATATTTTGACTATATTCTGTGTGAATGTGAATATTTTGGAAACTGAGACGATGATAATGTGATGATTGAACGTTCGTTTGCAGTAATTATTAATAATGAGCATAAAATGATGATGCAGTGTGTCACGGAATCCGAATAACACCTTGAATTCCGATGATATTGTCTCTCGCTACCGGTCTCGAACCTTTTACCAATCGAAACCGGAAGAGGGACAACGAAGCCGCAAACGTCAACAGATGCGGGACACGCGGACCAATCAGGAGCAGGAGCGGGAGTTTCGTCGTGACAAGGAAAAATACGACGTTGAAGGGAGAAGAAATGGGGAGACCAACGAGGGCGGATCAAGAAGGATCTCGGCTGGCAAGACGGAAATTTGTCGGCAACAAAAAGGCTTGTAAGGAGAGAAGGCACGAAAGGGGATGCCGAGCAACCTATGACGGGAGACGGAGATTCCCAGCCTTCGTGGGTGAGCGAAGAGGCGAGCGTCTCAGCGAACAAGCAAGCCCTCGCTACGGCGAAATGGTCGACGTGGCAATTTCTTCCAGCAAGCGAAAGTGAAGCAGAGGCGGCGGGCTTTGAAAGGCCGTCACGTATGTTAAGCAGGTTTTCGGAGCTACGGACTCGGACGCTGGTAAGCGCACAATTTTTATTAGAAAATAATTCTCGCCGTGCTAAGGAGAATTTTGCCGAGCTGTCATTTTATGAGCTGAAAACGTGCTCCGTTATCCAGGGTCTATGGCCGTATGGCTTGTCTGCATATTTTGAACATTCCTTTGGCTTCACCTACGTTAGGCAGCTACGAGCCTAATGGTTGTGCAATAATTAATAGTGCTTTGAGTTCCCTGTGCTTCTGAGCAGTGTGAACGGCCATAAAAACGAGGCAATGTTTTATGACGTGTTTTGTTGCTAGTTAATTGTAATACTGTGTGTATAGTACCTAGTGCGCGACAACTGCCCGTTTTAAGAAATCCAAAGGAAAGAAATTCTCTTGTGTGAATTTCCAAAAAAATGCTTTGTGTTATCAGCGCTCTAGTAATGATAACGAGTTGAAGTAATGTGGGTTACGTTCCGTAGTGTAGTGTTCTAATTTATTAATACTAAGTTAAGAGGTATTCAGTTTGCAGTTATACAATTCCGAATTTTGTATCTGTTTGCCAATGCACTTTCCTGTATGTTGCTTTAGTGCCTGTCATTTAACACGTTATATGTAATCCGTGATTGTGTGCTTTATTAAGACGTTTGGCTAAGATTTTAAGTGCCGAGGTGGACTTGGACTGAATATCCTTCCCGAATTAGACATTTGAATTCTTAACCCCAGATTTTAGTTTGAGGTGTTGTTTGCCATTAAGCTATTTGAACTTTATTTACGTTAGCTAAGTATTGGTGCCGTCATACTGGGTTACGTTATTATGTAATTGTGTGATTGCTAATATGAATTTGTGTCTATTCTTGATATTTGAATTTCTAAACATGTGATGTTAATACTTACCTGAGTGACTATTGATAGTACCTGTTTCAATAATATTGTATTTGTATTTCGGATCCTGTGATCATTTTTATATTTCGTGAATAGTTATTAATTTAGAGGTGATTGCTAAATTCAGTATTGTGGTTGGGATCCGGTCGATCCATTGAATTATGTCTTATAATTTTTATTACTCACCTGTTTAGCTACTATTGGTAACGTTTTCAAGGTTGTATAAACGATTTATTGCTGAATGTGATTTACCTGAAAAGAGTTGATTGAGATTCTAGCTTCTTGGTTCATTAGCAGTTGTGTGTATGATTTTGTAACTAAGCTTAGAAGATAAGTTATTTTGTTATCTTTACAGTTTATGCTTTTGATTCCTCGGCCTTAAGCTAAGGTGCGATTCATTATTTATTTAAGCATTTCTTATTTTCAAATAAACATTCCATTTAATTATTACGCTCTCTGTTTACGTGTCATCAATTCCACTAGGTACTCTCAGTAGATAATTTATACACGTTACACAGTGATAGGGCATATATAAGGCTGCGTCTATTGATGAGGCAAAGGAGTCACGCGTGTCTCCCTTGAGCTCCCTAACAAACATCCAGACGACTGGAAAAAATTTATGTGTCTGGAAAGGAAAGAGAAAGAACGAGAGTATTGGTCAAAGAAACTGCAAAGAAAATAGAAAAAGCTATATGGGCATTTGAAACATCTGAATAACAGGAGTTTTGAACAGAGCAAAAGCGTATAAGAGCTTCTTCATCAAGGGCAAGAAAAACTTGAGTCTGAAGTATCTGGTGATGCTCCGCAGTGGCGAGGCAAGTCAAGAAGAGTTTATTTAGATAGAGTCCTGGTATATCGCCTAGAATTCCTATTTTTCGTATTTTTCGTAGAATGGATAGTCCCTTTGTTCTGTTTTAATGATTGAGCTATTTTTTTTTAACCAATTGGGAGTTATAATTTAATTTTTTGAGATTGTTTTGTTTACCCACAAGTATAATTATCCGGGTGCCTCTGCTAGTTGCTTTATATATTTGCAGACTATCCCATATTTAATTAAAAACGATTTGTATTATTTTTTAAACATTAACTGTTTGTGGGCGAAAATATGAAAATCTAAGATATTGTCATAAAATTCGAGCCCTTACATGCTACAGTGAAAGAATTCGGGCTTTTACATGCTACACGAGGGCGCCACCATTGTCCATAATGTCAATGTGTTACATTGAGATCAATGCTTCTGACGCCACTTTCCCCTCTCGTAGTTTTTGGTCCAAATGAACATAAAGTTCATAATTCAAAATGTCAAAATCCCAAATCTTTTACCCCTTATGTGCTGCTAAGATGACTGATGATGCACTGCTTTCTTGCTCACATGACAGGGGAACTCTGGAGCAATAGAACCGTTAATGTTTTAATTACTATTAATGAAGGTGGGGTTCTTTATATAATGGGGTGGTAATTTTTAATTACCTTTAATTTAGAATCTCTATCTTGGATGAGATAGGATGTAATGTATGTCATTTGGGATTCCATCCTAGGGTGTGGTCAGCCCGAGGGGTCCGACATTCGCTGATAATCTCGTCGAAGCAAGAAATAATCTGGAAAATCAATCTCTAAAATCTGAATAATCTTTTAATCCCCAAAGTCTTATGAATCTAGAAAAATCTTTTAAATCTTCAGAAATGTATAAAAATCTATTAAATCTTCTAAAATCTAAAAAATCCGTAAAAATCTTCAGCCGAACACGCGCCAGTCAGATAAGTGCGTTTCGGTTTAGTAACGTTTTCGCGAAATATGAACGAAAAATTTGAAAAATATCAATAATATTCTATCAAGATAGATTTTTTTTTGCTGCTTATGGTCATGGAAAATAACGTGATCAAGCGGGAAATGTCAGGGAATTTTACGAAATCGTTTTGCTATAAAAAAAAACCCGGTACACCCCACTTGATCGAACCTCACACCATCGAAAAACTACGGCCCACGGGGATGGTTGGAGGAGGGCAATATGACTTGTTATATTGATGTTATCAATTGATTTTTCATTATAAAACTACGTATTTTAACCCAAACTATATTTTATTATATATATTACTAGCAAAGGTACCCGGCGTTGCCCGGGATAATTCCAGTTGGATGTAAACAGAACAATCTCAAAAAATTAAATTAAATTTTGCAATATCTTAAAAATAAATCCATGAAAATGCTTAGAATTAATACAGTAAAAATTCTTTATGAAAATTCGAAAAAAATCTTTTTAAAGGCTCACAATGGCTGGACCTCTCTAAGGATGCCACTGCTAGTCTAAATAATTTCTTACTCACGTAATCTTACCTCAGGTGTATACTTAGTGTTGTTGCAATTTCCACTCTTCTCTCGATGTGTTGAAGCAAAACTTGGCCATTCATCACTTTCTGCAGTCTAGCAGTCGCCGATTCTTCTATTTACTTGCTTCCCATTTGCTCAATACATCACGGAGCTAAAGGAGTGCTTCCTCTGTCGTCTTTCCACTCTTTCTCAATAGTCTGCTAACACTCCATTATCTCCAGTTACTGATCATTTTTAAAGATTTTCAAGAAATTGTTAAGTACTAAGAACTCTCTTTTCTAAGAAAAGCCTGAATAACAGGAATTCTATGCATTGTTACAAATTGAAACTTATCCATATTACATCATCATTTTATGTTCATTGTTATAATTCTTGGAAAGATTGCTTTAACATTACATCATCATTCTGTGCTCATTGTTATTGGTGAATTGCGCGTTGATACCATTGTTGATGCGAACACAATGGGCCAATTGTTGCACAGACTTTGCCTTGCATTGTTGGTCATGAGATATATATTGTTGGTTCATGCAGTTGTTTGTGAATTGCGTGCTGATACCATTGTTGATACCTATTGTTGTACAAACTTTGCCTTGCATTGTTGGTCATGAGATATTTCTCATTAATATGCCTTGCCATAACCATGAATATCGATTTTTTATCGATATTTATTATTTTTCCGAAATCTGAGGTAGACAGTGACCTTCCTCATGCTTTAAAGGTCATGTATGCGAAATTTTATCAAGATCGGAATAAAATTGTAGATTTGTATAAAAAACATACGAACAGACCCACCCACAAACATCCTTCTTTATATATATACACTATATGATCAAAAATATCCGGACACCCCTCAAAGATCATCGATTGGCCCAATGTCACATGATAATGACTTGCACATCTTTTAAATAGCTTCCCACACTTTCAGACACAACTCTGCTTGCACATTGGCAAGAATGGGTCGTTCGGCAAAGCTCAGTGAGTTCCAACGTGGAACCATCGTTGGATGTCACCTATGCAGCAAGTCCGTGCGTGACATTTCCAGCCTTCTTCAGATACCCAAGTCAACAGTAGGCGATGTCATTATGAAATGGAAGACCCGGGGATCAACAATAGTTCAACAACGAACCGGTAGACCCAAGAAACTAACGGACAGAGACCGTCGAGTGCTCGTCGTGTCACCCGCAGCAACCGGAAGTCCTCGGCGGAAAAAATTGCCACAGAGTTTCGAAACGCCTCTGCAAATGATGCCAGTACCATGACAATTCGTCGGGAACTGCACACGATGGGATTTCATGGCCGTGCTGCTGCTCACAAGCCCCACATCAGCAGGGTCAACGCCAAGCGACGTCTGGAGTGGTGCAAAGCCCACAGAAACTGGACAATGGACCAATGGAAACGTGTAATGTGGACAGACGAATCTCGCTACACACTCTGGCAATCCGATGGACGAGTTTGGGTTTGGCGCATACCTGGAGAACGCTTCTTACCTGAGTGCACAGAGCCCACAGTCAAGTTCGGAGGAGGAGGAATCATGGTGTGGGGCTCATTTTCATGGTACGGACTGGGCCAGCTCGTTCCTGTGCAAGGAATCATGAACTCCGACCGTTATCTGAATGTTTTGGACAACTGTGCACTTCCAACGTTGTGGCAATTTTTCGGAAACGGGCCTTTTCTCTACCAACAAGACAATGCTCCATGCCACAAAGCGAGGCGTGTACAGCAGTGGTTTGCGGACTCAGGGGTCGAAGAAATGGGTTGGCCGGCACAAAGTCCTGACCTCAATCCTATAGAGAGTCTGTGGGATGAATTGGAAAGACGCTTGCGGGCCAGATCACATCGGCCAACTTCTGTACCTGAACTGATTCTCGCTCTTCGGGAGGAATGGAGGAACATTCCAGAAAGTACCTACCAACATTTGGTGGAAAGTCATCCCCGAAGGGTGGAAGCTGTGATTCGGGCAAAGGGATATGCAACGCCCTATTGATTTCCATGAAATCGTGGCTAGAGCGCAAACGTGCATGTGTCCGGATATTTGTGATCATATAGTGTAGATAGATTATTTGATATGGAAAATTATATTAATGATCGAAAATTACGTTTATTCATCAAAAAAGCTGTAACTTGATAAAACAATTAAAACTGAAAAAAAAAACTACACGCAGTAATGCAGATAGTTTAAGCCATGACATAGTTTAAGTCTACCTATGTCATGTAGTAGCGCGCTTTTTCCAAAACTCTTCCAAAAATTAAGTCAGAAACCATTGATTTTCCAAAACTTTACAGGCCTGGAATTTTTTTTTTCGATTTTCCAAGTTTTCCATGACCCGTACGAACTCTGCTATATTGTATTGATATGGAAAATTATATTAATAATAAATGTTTTTATTTATTATTTTCATTCTTAAGACAAATTGAAAAGGGAAGGAAAAATTCCACGACCCGGATTCGAACCGGGGACCATGCCTATCGCTGGCACTGCTCTAACCAACTGAGCTGCCGCGGATATGAACAGCTTTGCTGTTACAAGATATCCAAATAAACTTCATTGAAGCCACAACGCAGCAACTCAATCGGCAGAGCAGGCCCCGACTCGAAGGTCGGGAATAATCCTTACCCTTAAACCAGTTGGTTAGAGCAGTGCCAGCGATAGTCATGGTCCCCGGTTCGAATCCGGGTCGTGGAATTTTTCCTTCCCTTTTCAATTTATCTTTCGAAATATTGGAGTGTTGCTTCAGTTATTATCTTATATTTGATTTTCATTCTTACAGTAGAAAATTTCTGGCCATGCCTCGAAGATATTTTTATTGACCGATTAATCGATTAAAAATTAAATATTATCAATTTTATTAAGTATATACACATATCAGATTTTATTGTGAACTGAAATAAAATAATTCGAATCCAACTAAAAAATTCGAATAAAAATTTTATTAAAAAAAAACAATTTTAAAAGTTTAATTATTCTGTCTTTTGATGTTGTTGATATTGTTTAACTTACAATAAATTAACAAAACAAAAAAACAAAAAAAAAACAATAGTCGATGTTAAAAAATTTTTAAATATTTTTTAATAACAACCCCTTGTAAACAACTACCAATCGATATGTAACAACTACTCTGTGGAGTTTTGGTAGAGTGGTAGAAAAAAAATTCCCCTATATTCGATTAAATGTGGCCTGTGGTTCGACGAAGTGAGGTTTGCCGATTCGATGAAGTGAGATTCGGTCATGTGAGATTCGATCATGTGTAGGGTAACAAAAAAAAATGATTGCGATAAAAAAAAAAAAAGGTTTTAGACACCCTGTTTATTACCCATGGGCAGCCCTACTTGGGATTGTCGCGAAAGACGTCGAGACCGAACGTGAAGCTTCTGATGGAAACTCGGAGCACGAAAATGAAGACGGCGTCTACCGCGAAATGCTTGATCAGTAATTGTATGTCTGCATGCCATTCAACGTAACAGCAAAGAAAAAAACTAGAAAATGAAAATTAAGGAACAACGAGTCAAGAATCAAGAAAAGATTAAAAGAGGACGTCCGTGATGAACAGAGGCAGCATTGGAAATAACAGAATATATAAAAAGCGCAGGTTGAGGCGCACGAAAATCTGTCTCAAGTTTCACACTTGCTTTCCACTTTAAATAGTATTAAAAAAAAACACTTAAAAAATTACACGTTGGAAATAAAAATAAAAAATCCCTAGGAAATTGACTAGAAATTTCAGTGCACTAGAATTTCACTAGATGCAAATTTTTTCACTACATCTAGTGAAAATTTCACTAACTTGGCAACACTGATTTAAGTATACCAAAGCTCATACTAATTCAAGATTCGTTAATACTTACGGAAAATAAAGATAAAACCTAACGAAATTTTAACGCACTAGCAGTATATACTTCCAGTATAATTTGCATAAGAAATTATATGCAAATTATACTGGAAGTATATACTGCTAGTGCGTTAAAATTTCGTTAAGTTTTATCTTTATTTTCCAAAGTATTAACGAATCCTAAATTAGTATCAGCCTTGGTATACTAAATTACACATATACCAAAATCTGAAATAATCTAAAAAAATCTGTGTAATCTTAATAATCTCAGAAATCCGTGTGTAATCTTTATAATCTTTAGTTAATCTCAATACTCTCTAACAAATCTTCATAATCTTTCGAATCTCATAAAAATCTGGAGATTTTATAATCTCGTCGATAATACTCGCCATTGTCGGACCCCTCGGGTCAGCCTCATGACTGATGACGTCGTGCTTTTTGATCACATGATTGCCAACGTGTACTGATATCTAGGGGCTGAAAATTAATTTTTGGTTCACATGGGTATTTTTGGTTCAGGTGGGGCATATGCCAAGGATGTTGGTGCTGAAGCAAAAGGGGTCTTAAGAGTGTGGTTCACACTGACGATTATACCTGCTGAATACCAGGTATTTGGGTGCATAAGTGTACTGGGACCTCAAAATGTTTGCTTAATTACTAATTATCTTTTGTTTCTATAGCAACCAATTTTTTCCAAGGCTCTATACAGGGTGTAAATTTTAAGTTGACAAAGCAGAATAACTCGAAAAATAAGCTTCACACGAAAAAATGCGTAGAATCCAAAGTTGATTATTTTCGAGGGGGCATCTGCTGGTGCTAAAATTAGCCCACCCCCCCCGGCCCCTGGGGGTGGGGCGGGGGGCAACTTTAAAATTTCAAATGGGAACCCCTATTTTTTATTGCAGATTCAGGTCCTACATAAAAAACTACGTACATTTTGTCTGAAACATTTTTTTTATTTTTGGTAGATGGCGCTGTAATTCAAGAAAATCCATTTTCTCATTTTTGCGTGGAAAT
>JAHWFO010099714.1:0-13740 GCA_023313115.1 Rhysida immarginata
TTCAACACAGCGAGAGAAGAGTGGAAATTGCAACAACATCAAGTGTACATCTGAAGTAAGATTATCTGAGTAAGAAATTATTGGAGCGATCCATCCATTGTGAGCCTTTAAAAAGATTTTTTTCGAATTTTCATTAAGAATTTTTCCTGTATTAATTCTAAGCATTTTCATGTGTTTATTTTTAAGATATTGCAAAATTTAAGTTAATTTTTGAGATTGTTCTGTTTTCATCCAAGTGTAATTATCCCGGGCAACGCCGGGTTCCTCTTCTAGTTATATATATAGATAAAATCAATTCCACAGATATTATCAGAGTGCAGGAAGTGACTGACCTTGGTATGTCATATTCTTTTAAGTGCTCTTTTAAAAAACATATTCGCACTCTTACCCATTGGATCTCACGCATGCGGGGTATTGTTAGAAGATTGAGCAAAATTTTACCTTCGTTTACTTTTTTTAACACTGTCTTTAACTCAATTATCTTAAGTAAATTGACATACGGTCTGGAGATTTGGTTCACTGATATGGATCATCTCTCGTTAAGACTCGAACATAAAATTTTATCCATAATTAATATTATTAATTCATTATCGCGTTCTTCATCATCTAATAATTTGATTCTTTTCTCTTTAAGACTTAAAGCTGAATTTGCTACTCAGCGTTTTTTAATTAATATTCTTAGTGGTAATTTTGAGGCTCCATTTTTCTTGGAGAGCATTGGCTTATCTACCGCTAGTATTACTAACCGTTCTGGTTTAACATTATCAAATAGATTTTACAGAACAAATTTGAAATTTTGTGACTTAAGAGCCAAAATGGCTTCAAGTTTTAATAGTAACAATAAGTATGTAAATTTTTTTTAGTCGATTTAGTTTGTCCTCTTTCCTTTTTCATTTTCATATGTTCTCTTTCTCTTTTTTTCTCCTCATTAACCCCGTTTTTGGGCAATTTTTTGCCTGTGGGGGTCAACTTCTGGTGCGGTACCATTGTCTGTAAAGAGCCATGGTTCTTCTACCGGGTTGATACATAATAATAATTATGAGTGGCGTCCCGCAGGGTTCTCCCTTGGGCCCGCTACTTTTTAATATCTTTATAGCAGACCTTTCGGACGTATTCGAACATTCTCCAACTGAAATTCTTTTGTATGCAGACGATATTAAATTATTTTCTGTTGTCGAAGATTGGATTGCTTGCTCGATTTTGCAGGAATCTTTGTCGGCGGTTTCGTCATGGTCGGTCAATAATGGGCTTGATCTTAATGCTCAAAAATCGTTTGTTATTTCTTTTCATCGTAAGACAGCCCCGTTTCTGTTTGACTATGACATAGCTGGAAAACAATTATCTAGAGTTACTAGCATTAAGGATCTGGGGGTTATTCTCACTGATAGCTGTTCTTTCCCTAATCATATTGAACAGATACATTTGGATATCTCGCGCCGCTTAGGCTTAATTAAGCGTACTATTCATTTTTTTACTGATATCAGAACACTGTTTTTATTATTCAAAACATTTGTCATCTCTAAGCTTGTTTATTGTGCTTGGATCTTGTATGGCGGCAATCTGCAAGCTATTTCCTCAATCGGCAATTTCCTTAATCAGTTTTAAGAACTTTTTAGTTAGAAATTTTAACTATTCGGATCATTTTCACTTATTTAAGGATGCGTTCAATATTCACTTTTTAGTCAGTAGGTATCTTTTTAATACATTGCTCAGTATTTTTCATAATAACTTACGTGTCCCTTTTCTAGTTAAAGATTTTAATTTCCAGAGTTTGACCAAAACACGGCGAGGATTCGTTATCAAACCTCCTCTGAAATGGAGGACTAACATATCAAATCTGAATCCAGTAACGAAGCTTGTTAACAACTATTTAAACAACTTTAATAATTTTGATGTAGTGACATTAAGGGACATGCATTTCCCTTTATTTATTTAAATTTCTGTTTCTCATCCCACCCTCTTTTGGTTCAGACCTGTTAACAGTCAATTATTGCTTGTTGGTTATAATTTCGTCAACTCAAATTATCTGATTGGCCTTTATCCTTCGTTGTTGGCACTCTTTTTCATTACTATCATTGATACTTTATTATTCTTATTGTTATATTTTACTCTTGTTCTTCCCCGACTTAACTTATCTCTTTTTGTCTGAGTTTCTTTTGCGTTAATTTATGTGTATCATTTTTCTCTTTTTGTTCAGTTTATATGTTTTCATTAACCCTGTTTTGGGCTTCGGCCTGTTGGGGGACAACATAGGGTTTCACCCTCTGGTTTATCCGGTGGTCTGTGCCCTGTCGTTGTTGTTACATTATTATTATTATTAAATAATGTATAAATCTAGTATGGTATTTCATAGGGAATAGCTACCAATCTTTCGAAAAGAAATACAGTATCTTCTGGGTTTATGCTTAAAAAAATAACGTATTGGCAAAAAAATTGTATTCTCATCCATGACGGGAAAAAATAATGTATAACAATACAGTATCTTATATACAGGGTGAGTTTTTTTAAAAGTGGCCCGGTGAACAATGTGTAAAAATGAGCATGAAAAGAGATAACAATGATCAAAGATCAGTGCAAATAACCTAGAGTAGGTGCTGGTAGTGTCCTCCATTGACCTCGAGGCATGTGTGAAGGCGTGTCCACATGTTCCTGAAGGCACGAGCCTAAATGGCTACCTGGACGTTTTGTTGAAGATCGGCGACTGTGCGCGGATTGTTCTGGTAGACAACAACTTTCAATGCACCCCAGAGGAAGAAAACGCAGATCGATAGGTCTGGCGAGCGTGATGGCCAGGGCTGTTCTGTTCCTCGACTGATCACATGTTCGGGTGGGAACACTTCCTGGATACGAGCAAATGTTGCGTGTGCAGAATGGGCTATTTTACCATCTTGCTGAAAGTAAGCATTGGCACATGGCAAACAAGTTGAAGATGTTCAATCGGCTGGCTCTGGTTATGCTGTTAAGTAATTTGCGTTTGTGAGTAAATTCAATTGATGATGGAAAACATTTTGAAGTTTTAACGATGTTGTCTTTGTTCGTTTTACGCCGTGAGTATCCCTGCTAAGATGAACCACTGATGTTCTTTTGTCCTGTTCCACGCCGGAAGCGTTCTCCTGCCCCGACGCGCTTGGCAGTGAACCCGTGTCAGGTAGTATTCCTACGTGGGATTTATCTTCGGCGTATTGGTGAGTTGTCTTAGAAATTATTTTGACGAGCCCCTGGAAGCTTATCGAAGGAACGATGTACATTTTCGAGTGGCTACAGCCAGCGTGCCCCTAGCCAGGGAAACCTACGAACCCATTGAGGTGCAAGCAGTGCAAAGGTACTGGGTACAATTCATGTACGAACAGAAGTGCATTCCGAATGGAATTGTGCATGTTGTAAAAGTGTTTTGTACTTCCCTTTAATTAATGCATAAAGTACCTGATAATGGAATTTGAAGGCTGGTGTGAAGTAGCGCAAGAGTTCTGCCACTGCTCAGCTCTGGTCTCCTCTATGTAGGAGTAAAGCAATTATTTAGCGCTGGTGGCTCCGCTTGTGTGCTGTTGGCGGTCACTTATTCGCGGGCGCTGAATGCGCGTTACTCAGTGTCCCGTTTCTGTTAATGGTCTTAACAGACACATGGAAGCATTAGCAGTACATTGTTTGTATTAGTCCGTGTTAGGGACTGGTGAAGGGTTATTGTGCCCCCCCCCCCTTCCAATTCGCATATTCAAAGGGTGCACGCGACGTTTTCTTTACGTTGTGGGTGATATTGAAATGTCACAGGTGGGTGGCTGATGCAACCAGCAGCCAGAGGCCGAGCACCAGAGAGCTGAGGGTTTTTGTTGAGAGCTCAACACAAATGCAGGCGGACCTTCTCAAGCCACAGGCAGAAAATGTTGAATGAGAGAGTGCCTGCCAAGGTGGAGAGGCTTTTAAAATAAATTAAGTAAAGATTAATTAGAGTGTTAGTAGGGGCCCCTATCGTTTATGTTTAGTGACTTAGGAAATGAGGTCATTGTATATATTTGTTTTTAATGAATAAATGATGGCAACAGTGTTTTTGTTGTGCCTTTTAAACCCACAAAACCCGTCGTCGTCCATCATTAACAGGTCTCGAACCCGTGATTGCTCTCGGGCGTGTGTGCAGGTTGCCTTTGGATACCCCCAAGTTACGGAACCTCCCCACCCCCCCTGGAGTGTCACAATATCTACCAATAATAAACTTTAAATTTGGTCTTCTTATGAATGACGTAACAATGTATGAAATTTCAGTCGCCAGGCTTTGTATTTTAGGTGGCGTTGGGTGACCGTGTGGGACATGAAGGCTTCACATTAACACCACACCAAGGTCGAATTTTCTGACGTCATTCAAACTCGTCACGCGCGTCGCGCTCAACTAGACTCAAGATGTACCTTTAGAGCCTTAGCTCAACAAGTTAAGGCATCTTAACCTCTCTATTATCTCAAAACGAAGTACCATCATGGAACTTTTGACGTCTGCTCGTCCGCACTTCTTTTCCTCGCCGAAAAAAACCCCCACTAACTCGCCCTCTTCCAAATCTCAAGAGCAAGAAGAAATCTACATTGTTTTAGTCGTCGCACGATCAACAAGCAACTCCAAGGGTAGGTATCTTTTCGTTGGCAACAATGTCTCTGCCAAATTCATAAAATATTTTAATTCTTTTCATTATCCACTATCATGTTTCATTTAATCAAAGTTATCTTATTTCATAATTCTTATTCATTCACTTTTATTTCTTTTTTTCCAGGTCCTGCTATTAAATTATTCTGAAGCTCCTACAGGCGGGGATTCATCAATAAAATGTTATTTTCGTCTTAAAAATATTTATGGAACAGCAAAAACATCAAGCTTTAGTTTTTCTGGCGTTAAAGACCCCCTCCTTGAAACAAGAAGCGCATCCTCGCGCGGAGAATTCGGTCCGTATATATTCTTATTCATCATCAACGACGCTCCAAGATCGCATCTTATGGTCCTTTTCTCAAAGAGGACCACATTAACCCCCATGGCAACGAATTCCCACTGGGTATGTCTTCCTGTAAGCTGCTTCTTTTCCCCTCTCATTCCGGGGCTTCAAAATATTTTTAAATTTTTCTTTAATTTCTTCAGGTTAGGTGATGATTCTTCTAGGGTCTTCTTTCTCCAAGGCTTTCACTTCATACGTGTTTCAGTTTAATTTTCGGTAAATTGTGCTACATAAACGTTGGACGGGTAGGTCTCCTCATTAGTTTTGAAGATGAGCGCTCGAGACCTCAGTAGAAGGTTGGTACCCACACCTCCTACTGAAACTCGTTGGCCCCCTGCCCCAGGCAGTCGCAGTTCCGTCGTAGTGTATTCGGCCGCCCGCAGCATAAACACCCAAACTTCACTGGCCCAGAGGTGGCACCACTAGCGTCCCCCTTCGTCAATAATTTCTCCTCTTCGTTCCTCTTCGAAGGTTCTCTATATCTTGTCTTTTGTGTTGCCACCCAAACTCACTCACGCTCAGTGCATAATGCTATCAATTTTTTTTCGGTCTTTACGGAAGACGGTAGAACTTTTTGCCTCAAATAATCCACCATATTAATGATGGCAAGTTCCACTAGCTCGCGCTCAGTCAAGGATTCAGGTAAAGTCGCGCTTAATCCTTTCAGATTGGAGATAAACTTAATGAAGCTTTCACTCTCAGATTGCCTCCTCGTGTACAAGTATAATATCCTTTTCAGCTCGGCTTCTTAGTTTTCCGAAATCTTTCTTTTAGATGCTTTTTCGCTTCAGTCCACGTCTCCATTTCTTGTAATAGTTCGCCGATCCATGGAGCTAAATGCGGCTCAACAATCAAAGGGAAAATCCGGCGTATCAATGGTCTCGGAATCTCATGGACTCTCTAAATTAGCGATATATACGTCTATGTCTGTATAGCCGTCAAAAGGTGCTATATTCAGTCGCTGTCGGTATTTCCGGATGTCTTCCTGACTGTCTCTCAGTAAGGCTTCCAGCACTTCTACTTGTCGTTCTAATGTACGATTCATGCGGTCAGTAGCGTAATAGTCTGCGCATTTTCTATATATTTGCAAATCCTGTTTGATGAATGTTTCAACGTCTGCCACTTCTCACTCTGTGGCTTCTGGGTGAACCACTGTTCCATCTCTTATTCGGCTCATATGCCCTTCCAAAACCTGCTCCTGGTTTAGTCTGGCTGCCCCTTCTGATTGCAACCCAGCTGTAATAAATAAACCAATTGCCTATGAACGGATTACCAACATATGATTTGAATTTATTAGTTACCTTCCTATGCACTTTCCAAAGACATTTGAATGTTCAACATGTAAATCAAGAAATTACCAAAAATTACCATATTAACATTCACTTTCATGAGGAAAAACAAATAAAAAGGCATGTGTCAGCATACAGCAGTCGGAACAATTCCAGGATGGCAAGCTACTCTGTGACTATTTGTAAATTACAAATAATTATGATTTCGCAGTTCGTGTTTGTCAAAAAATAAATCCAAAATTATTAGAACTAATACTACTCTTTAATGACTGTACCAGATCCTCCAACCTCCTTCACCGTCTTCAATTCTGAATTAACTAATAACCCTTCACTCTCCCCCACAACCTCCCTTTTCTTCTTATGCCTAAATATCCGTAGTCTTCGAGCCAACTCCTCCACCTTTTTTGCTACCCTGCCCCTTTTTCATTCCCCCCCACACCTTATTTCCATCACCGAAACCTGGACAAACTCGTCTCTTGAAGTTCCCCCGTTAGACCACTACTCATTCGAAGCTCTACATCGTCCATCTAAGCAAGGCGGAGGTATTACCGTTTATATCTCAAACTCCCTTCATTACACTCTTAACTCCACTTACACCGCTTACACCCCCAACTTTGAAATCCTAACAATCCTAATAAACAACAAGTTTTACTTAGTCTCTGTTTACCGCCCACCTTCCGGTCTTCTTCCCCCTTTTTTCACCTTCTTTTCCTCCATGCTACTCGATCTTAGCCTAACCCCCCACAAAATTGTTATCACCGGTGATTTTAATCTTAACTTCTCCACCCCTTCCCCTAGCATTAACTCAGTTCTTGACCTCACCTCCAGATCCGGCCTATCGCCCCTAATCTCCTCCACCACTCACTACTCCACTTTCCACAACTCAGCCTCTCTGATCGACCAAACTTTCTCTCTTTCATCCGATAATCTTTATAGCGGATCCCTGGACTGCGATATCTCCGATCATTTCCCCATTTTCACCTTCCAATCTCTTTTAATCATTCCCCGCCCCGTCTCAATTTCTCACAAAACACAACTGTTAACGTCTAACAGATTAGCATCCTTCCGCTCCTTTTTGACACTAACTGACTGGAATGCTCTATTTAACCCAAATACCAACATTAACACTCTTTTCGAAAAATTCATTTCCCACATTTTCATTGGTATCGACAGATATCTACCGTCTATACCAACCTTCCCCCCGAAGACAAAAACCTCCTTCCTGAAACCTTGGATGACCCCCTATATATTCGCTCTCATTTCACATAAAAATTCACTATATCGCAAATTCAGACACTCTCCTAACGACCACAACAAACTTAGGTTCCGCTCCTTCTCCAATTCTACCCGCAAATTCATCAAGCAGGCAAAAGCCAGTTACTTCGACCAACTCTTCAAGAAAGTCACCACTACTAAATCTAAATGGAAAACAATAAAAAATCTAATTCATGGATCTTCTCCCCCTATCCTCCCATTCTCCGACCCCAACTCTGTCAACCCCACCCTCTTAACTAATTTTTTAGAAACTTTACTTCCACCAGCTCCTTCCCAGCCCACTCCCCTTTCAGATTACCCTTTTCCAGTTCCAGTTAAATCTACTTCATTCTTTATTTCTCCTGCCTCTCCTGAAGAAACATTATCCACCATCAATCGACTGAAACTTTCAAACCGCCCCGATTCTCTAGGCATCAGTTCCAACATCTTAATCCAAGCAAGTTCCGAATTTTCTATCCCCTTGTCTCACCTATTCAACATCTCCCTTACTCAAGGTATATTTTCCTCTTGTCTTCGTACTGCACAAATCACCCCAATTTTCAAGAAAGGCGACTCATCCAATTTCTCTAACTACCGCCCAATTTCCATTCTCCCCTTTTTTGCCAAAATTTTTGAAAACCTCTTTTACTCTCGTCTATCTTCCTACGTTTTTTCAAATAATCTCCTCTCCCTTTCCCAACATGGCTTCATTCCTAAGAGAAGCACTTCCACTGCCTTTTTCGAACTTTCAGAATATATCATCTCCAACATGTCCATTAACAAATTCGTTGTCTCTCTATTCATCGACTACTCTAAAGCCTTCGATTCTATTCCTCATGATCTCCTTTTATACAAACTTTCTCATCTTTATAATACGAGTATACGAGGCCCTCCCCTTGACTGGCTTTCTAGCTTCCTATCAAATCGTCATTATACCCTCCTTCTAAACAATATATCCTCTTCAACAATCACCCGCAACATCGGCGTTCCCCAAGGCTCCACTCTGTCCCCCCTCCTTTTTAACCTATTCATAAACGACCTTTCACACATAACATCCCCACTGCCTTTAATACTATACGCCGATGACGCAACTATATCTTGTGCCGACGTTTCATTGCGAGCAATTCAGGAATCATTCATCCTAATCCTTGATAAACTTTTACTTTGGAATACTTTCAATCATCTCTCCCTTAATCTTGACAAAACCCAATACATTATCTTCTACCAGCATAACAAAAAATTTGATATAAATGACTTCTCGATTTCTTATAACTCCCAACAGATTTCACCGTCCAAATCCTTCAAATACTTAGGTATTCACCTAACCCATAACCTCTCCTGGGACACTCACATTAATTCTTTAGCCACGACTCTAAACCAACGCCTAGGTCTTTTCTCCCGCCTCCACTATCTTCCCCCAAAAATCCTCCTTCTATTATACAATACTCTGATTCACCCCTCCCTTTCCTATGGCCTTCAATTCTGGGGCGCAACTACAAAACTTAACTTACTCCGCTTACTCAGGATACAAAAATAATTTGCTCGCATCGTTGTTAAACTACCCAAACCCGCCCCTGTGTTACATCTTTTTCACTCAATAGGTATAAACCCAATTCACCAACTTTATCCCACAAACTTAGCAATATACAAAGCACTCAATAACCACATTATAATATCCCTCCCCCAACATTTGTTCACATCACCTACTTCCCCACCTTACAACACACGTCACTCTAACTTTCTACGATTCCCACGCATTAAGCGGAACTACCAACTAAAAAGTATATCAAATTCTGGCAACAAACTTTGGTCCACATTACCCCGCGATCTTCGCCTTGCACCCAACATCTCCACCTTTAAAAGCCTCATTAAGAAATACTACACATCCCCAACCAGCTGTTACCCTATTCTCCCCCACCCTCACTGTCATACTTCATTACCAATTATATAATATTCTTTCTTTATTTCATTCTGCCTCTTTTCTCCATTCTGATAAATTTAAATTTTATTTGAATTCGTTTAATGATAACTCCAAAATTTTATCCTTTGTTTCTAATTATATATTTTATCAATTACAATACATAATTTATTATTTTGTACTGTTAACAATTTGTCTGCATCTTCCGGGGACCAAACTCGTCGGTCGTTTGGCCATACTGGCCCCGGGCAGATGCTATTGTATTTCCTTACCAAATAAATAAATAAATAAATAAATAAATAAAATAAATAAATAAATAAATAATATGACTATGGATGGGACAAGTTAACTAAAGACTGTCTATCAGTAGGGATAATCTCTTCAACTCCGAGTGCGAGAACGGTCTCCCTCAAATAACCCAATGTTGAATAACCTATTCTCCAACGTTGTTGTCTTGGTCCTTCAAATTTTACCTCTTCAAGAAAATTGAACTAAAACAGGAATTAAGTAAGTTACACTTTCTGACATTTTTCTAACGTAAATTATATTTACTTAATAGTTTCAAATTTATTTGTTAATACATTTTATTCATCATTATTTTTAACGATTATTTTTATTTACTCGTTTTTATTTACTCTGAAATCTATATGATTTCCACCGAACAGCATTATTATCGACTTCTAACAACATGGCTAGTTTCTGACAGCAAGAATGGATGCAAATACCGGAAGCTGTGTATCGGTACCTTATAGAAATTAAGAAGGGTAGCTGACTTAATTTCAGCATGGAAGTCGAATAAGACATTACCTAAAATAAAATGTCACTATTTCCCTTTCCATTATTGTAGGGAGAGTAAATCATTGATCTAAAACTCATCCTTTGTTCTGTATTTCAGAATGCCAAGGATACTAATATGAACCTTCCTCTTCAGCAACACGTGATAGTTTCCATTTATCCTATCCAAAAGAATGCAAAAGGGATCTTGCAGATTTCTAAAGAGAACGATGTAACGGTTACAGTTAAATATTCCCTTGATTTTTGTGCAAATCAATTCTGTTAAGAGGTGGTGAATTTATTGCATTCTACATTATAAGTTGAATGTATTGTTAAATCAGTAAATGATTTTATAAAAAAATTTTGATGTTTACAAATCTAAAAAAGATGCCGTTTCTCTTCCTATTGTTGTCTACCATTCAAGAGCTGCCAACTCTATGAACACGGCGATCGTTATTTTAGAATTTAGCAACAGATCTATCATTAAAATCCGTTTTTCTGTCTACAAGTTTGAAGTTCTATCTTCTGCTGGCGAATTTTGACTATAAAGATGATAAAATGCAAATATAGGTCAATATACAAATGTAAACTCGTGTAAATATCAGTATATACGTATATAATTTTGTGTAAATACACTTGCATAATAGCGTACATTTTTATAAATACATGTGTGTTTGTGTGTGTACGTGTAAGCACATGTCCTTTACGTGTGTAAATGGTGTATACATATGTGTAAGCTTGTATAAATAAGCTGTACAGATGGGTACATATGCGTAAATACGTGTAAATGTGTGTAAACTTGCGTGAACAGGTGCATACACGTATGTAAACTTACGTGAATTGTGTATATACGTGTGTAAATTTGTGTTTCCATGTGTATAAATTTGTGTATACATGTGTGTAAACTTGTGTAAATTGTGTATAATAGTGTAAATATATGTATACACATGTAAACTTGAGTAAATATGGCTATACCCGTGTGTAAATTTGTGTAAATATGGCTATATAAAAGTGGATGTAAAAATGTGTAAATGTGTATGTAAAGTTTTGTAAATATGTATATACGCGTATAGTAAACATTCCGTTAATGAGTCTTAAGTCTTGTACAATCGTCAATTGATCCGAGAATGGTGACTCGGAAATTCGGGTCAAGCAACTCTTACTGAACATACACTGAACGACCCAGAAAATTTATTAGAGATACCTCTTACGGAAAATGGATTGGCCTCCCAGTGACACCCAAACAATGGAACAGACCGAAGCGGTGTATAAAAGGGATGCATTGGATCACATATTGCAGTCAGCAACAGAAGTGGAGTGAATATGGGCAAATCCAAGGATTTGACCAACTTTAAATGAAGCATGATCGTTGGAGCTCGACGAGCGCAGTTGAGCATTTCGCAAATTGCGAACCTCCTCGGGTTTTCCCGTGCAACAGTGTCAAGGGTATTTCCTTGGACTGGTTCGAGCAACGTGACGCGGATTTCCACCTGCTTCAGTGGCCAGCTTGGTCGCCCGATCTGAACCCGATCGAGCATTTATGGGATGAAGTGGAGAGAACCATCCGACACCTTCCCACACTACCGTCCAACCTACACCAATAACGGGATGATGTCAGCCTGGGCTGCTATTCCTCGGCAACAGTTTCAACACTTTATTGAATCCATGCCAGTACGTATTCAGGCAGTTCTCGCTGCTAAAGGAGGTTCAACACGCTATTAGCGGGGTGTCTGTAATAAATTGGTCGTTCTGTGTATGTGTCCAAAGACTCTCTTAAATGGGTCGTACTGAAAGAATCATAGGACTCTCACAAGCGGGTCAACGACCTGCAAACTGCTGTGAGTGCACGTGCAACATTTCCAAAGCATCAGGCATGGGAAAAGTATTGCAGAAAAAGTCGCTCGAGGCTCTTGATCGATCACTGCAAGATTTGCGTGGAAACATCAGACCATATGGGAACGTATTAATATTGCTTGCAGGAGATTTCAGGAAGACATTACCTGTAATTCCTCGATCGAAATAAATGCTTGCCTGCAACACGTGGTGACATGTAAAGGCGTTAAAATTAACTACAAATACAGGGTGCGTTCACAAAGTTTCAAGACTGATTTTTTTCCTGAGTAGGGGGGGGGGCGCAGACCGGTTCCACCGACAGGGTGAATTAGTGGAGTTGGGAGGTCAGCTAACCGACAGTACCAGCGGCAGATACTTCCGAGGCGCTGGAGTGAGCAGATCGCTAGTGGCGTGAGTACGTGTCAGTGATCCCCGTCGAAAACTCTGAGAGTGCGTCAAAAATGCAGAGTCGAAAATGCTCCGGCGTTTGAAGGATCGAGCCCGCCGCATCCGCCAGAAGATCAAAGACAATTGGGTCTTCACCACGACAATGCGCCCTTTCACATGTCGCTCGCCGCCGGCGAAGTTTTGACCAAGTTCAACGTGGCAACTGTCCCAACCACCCTACAGCCCCGACCTAGCTCCCAGCGACTTCTTTCTGTTTCCCCGAATTAAGGGAAGCGATTCGACCTGAAAAGGAAGCGATTTGACAGGATTCCAGCGGTCCAGGCAGCTTCGACGAGTTCCCTTGACAGCCTTCCGTGCCAAGAGTTCCAGGGAGCCGATGGACAATGGAAAAAACGCTGGCAGCGTTGTGTTGATGCCCAAGGGTAATATTTTGAAGACTTTTAGTTCGCTGTATAAAAATGTTTAATAAATTGTTTGTTCTGAGACCAGGTTGAAACCTCGTGAACGCATCCTGTATGCGTGTCCAGCTGCAAAAGGATCTATCAGCTGATATATTCTCACATCAATTGCTGGAAATTGGGAACAGAAAGGTTCCAATAGACCATAATGTTTACAATAAACAACGTTCCTTTAAACCAAATTGGAGTATCATTAATTTTACGTTTAAATCATTCATGATACATCATTTCAAGCTGTTTGATATATTACATGCCATATCTTAACATTGAAAGATCTCGATCTGACCTCAGGACCAATTTCATTGTCTCATAACTTCTGCAATTTAGTCACTTCAAATAAGAATTCGTTGAAAAAGTATTTCCTAATATTCAAACCAATTATAAGAATCACGATTGGCTGAGTGAACAAGCTATTTGTCACGGGATTACGGAAAAAGAATTAAAAGTAAAAAGAAACCTGTGACGAAAATATTTGTAAATAGTAGCTGGAAAGAGCAACAAAAAAACCTACCCGGGAGAAGCAGAATGGAATGGTCTCGAGGAACGTGAAAGTGGCGAGACCGTGCCACGAGAGATAGAGAGAGAGGGGAGCGCGAGAGAGGACAGAAGAGAATTATTACGTAACGGAAAAGGTGGATCAAAAACAGCGCTTAGAAATCGGTCGGGAGAAATGCTCCATGGTGAAAGGCCTGTAAATACTGACACGTATGCAATCTTCGCAGACAGCAGAGCTGACGAGACGAGTTGCAAGAAAAGTAACGTGGGAACTCATGATATGTGTTTTATGCATTTAAGTGAACGACGAAGCGAGTCAAGGCCACGAGCACCGTCGAAAG
>JAHWFO010099715.1:0-14911 GCA_023313115.1 Rhysida immarginata
GGGTTTTTTTCCAATTCGCATTCCATTTCTTAGTCTTCTACTTCTATTCTTCTGCCTTCTTCTGTTTGCAGATCTGGGGCGTCAGTGCATGTGTGTGTATGTGTGTGTGGATGGTTACTCGGCTAGCGGATCTCTGAGTGAATGCCTAGACATACGAATCTTCCCGCGATAACCGTTGATGTCACGTTGTCATGGTGATGATGACGTTCACGTGGTTTCCATCTCGTTCTAGAAACGTCTAGAGGTCTCTTTTTGGGTCACTGTTGTTTCTGTCCGTGACCTTTTGACATTTGTTTTCGTTGACCTCTCTCTGTGTGACCCCAGCCTTTTTGTTTTGCTTTTTCTCTGAAACGTATTGAATATGAAATTATTTTTTGCTGTCCCCTTTCACTACGTGAGGACAACCAATTATAGGATTAAAGTTCTCTTTGTATCTCAACCTCAGCTGCATTTTCATCTTTCGTTGTGATATTTCACAATACGCGACATGATTTTTTCTGTACAAACTCGTCTTAATAATATATATATATATTTTTTTTTTCGCCTTAATAATAAATATATTTCTCGTATTAATAAATATCTTTTTTGTTCCGTCTCTCAAATTTTCGTAGTAATGTTGGTTTAATAGAGCTTCAGTTATTCCGTTTCAAAATATGTACGTGGTTTTCAGTAATGTTTGTTTGTTGCATATGTTTTATTTCCCTGTTACTTAATGTTCATACATACGTACTTCGTTTATTTAACAGGTCATAAAAATATTTTTCCGACTCTACATCAATTCAGCAAAGTTTTTTTTTCCACGGTGGTCGTTTGATTTTGTTAAAGTCGTTTGTTGTTGGGTACGTTTTTCACGCTGATGATTTTGTTAGTGAGTGAAATTTCGCATTTGTGAAATCTGTACATAGGGCCCTATGTACAGATTTCTCATAAGTGAATTCTCTTAAAAGTTCAAATTTTTTTGAGTGGTTTCCTAGTTCTATGGCGTTTCCAGCATAATTTTGCTATGCATCGACCGTTTTTTACATTTTGGACAAATGCACAATGGAGGTTTTTCGCGTCTCTGATTTTATCTATGTGTCAAATTTCGCTCTTGCGTTTTTGTTGTGAATGTTAGAATTCGCTCCACCTGTTTCCACTCCCCGCCAACAACATTCAATCGTTTTCCACGAACGTTTTAAATATATTTTCTTTTAAGGTTCGTTTAAAACCTGTGAAGCTTGTCAAAGATCTTTCAAGAAAAATTAAATAAAATATATAAAAGTTTTTTTTTCTCTCTACACAATAGACACAGGTATTAAAAACAGGCCTGTGTTTTCGACTTTACTGTACTATGCATTATTTGTCTTTTGAATGAATACTCATTATTTTTCGTTTTAATTGTAATAAATAATCACATTCTTGTTATACGAGTTCTGGAGTTGATAAACGTTTTCATACCCAACCAGATAATTATAATAATGTTTTATCTTTGTATTTATATTTGCTGTTGTTTTACATTTGTTTAATTTTTCTAATAATTTTTGCCATTTTTTTACATGGTTTTCTTAAAAATTTTTTCATTTAAAAGTTCGCATTTGTTTATCTGTTTCATTTTAAACTGATGGCACCCATCTCCTTTTCACATACATTCAGGAAGTAAAAGCTTTGTTTATGCACTCTGGCTAAGGTCAAAAACTCTCACCGGTGAGAAGAGTTAGCGTTTGGTCGGTCAGTAATCCCGGTGAGAAAACTGTGACGTCATTTTAATGCGGTCAGAAATGCCAGTTAGTGCTGCTATGCCTAACCGGTTAGTCTCACCGTCCTCACCGAGAAAAAGACGGTTAGCCCAGTGAGAAATTACGTCATCATTCTCTCACCGGTGAGGGTTTTTGACCTTAGCTACTGATACCCTACTCCAGTTTTCTAGGTCACATGTACCCAAAGGCCATTGTTCTTTGTTTCGCGATTGATGATTGGCGTTTTTCCTCATTCATCTTGAATACGTCTTCTGTGTTGTGATTGGTTAATTTTGGATTAACGCCCTCTGTAATTGCTTGTAAGCACCGATGTTATGTTTTCATTCCTTGGTAGTTTCTCACTGTAAAAAGACCGCCATTAAGTGTGCCTTTTTTTGTTCTTACAATTTCATTTTTTGATTCCAAGTTTCAAAACCATTCAGCTTCTGCATTTTCCTGTGAGTATATATATTTCTTATTTATTTATTTTATTTTCTTACAAATGAATTTATACTTTTCTTAAATCAATTCTTAATTTGCGAGAGTTTAATTTCATTTACTGCTTCTTTGTTTGTACAGCCTTCATTGACCGTTTTAATTTGTTTGAGCTGCTGATACTCTATTGATCAATACAGGTGGCTTTTTGAGTTTTTAATTTTTTATTGTTTTATAACAATTCACAACACTTACATTGTCCTGTTGTAACGGCCGGTTTTGGCGTTACAAAATCTCTCTTTCTCCTTTCTTTGCCCCCCCTCTTCCTTTTGTCTCATACCTGTATCTTTTCACCGAGGATTCCGTCCGAGAGTTAATATAGACATTGCAAAATTGTTTATTGTAAATTGATTGTTGACGTAGATTATAGATGGCCCTTATGATGAGACGAGGTAAACAATGGTCGAAATCAACGATGTTTCGCCAACAATGAGATTTATTTGTACGAGCTACTGGTCGTTAAAAAAAGGAAATGATGATTATAAGAAAAACGTAGTAGAACGACAGCAGCCATCGAAAAAACTTGATGATGAGGAAGGACATTGCTGGAAAAGAATCCTCATCCATAAGATGATTCGACTTCACAAGTTGCCCATCTTTCTACCGATGAGGCAAAAGGTATCGAGAGTGAACGCAACGTTAGACGAACCCGATCAGAATTCGACGCCGTTATCAACGACGATTGGTAATTGACGTTCCCGTGAATGAGACGAATGTTCGACCCAACTTCGGATATATGAGAAAAGGACATGAACCAGAAACCTTTCGGTATTGAGCATAGTGTTTGGGCCATACTACCGATGATTGGCTTTTATCGATTATGTTGTTTTGTATATTTTAATTCTCAGGTTATTCAACTTTCCCTACAAGAGGAAGCGGCTTCTCGACGAGGCACTTCACGGATTCACTTCAACAAGGTCATGCACAGTAACGAAACCAGTGTTACCGAACGTAGAAACACAGTTGGTGTCGTAAGCCTTGATTTTAAGTTTAGCGCAGTAAGATTCTTACTAATACCTTCAAAGTCGTGTGTTTTGCGGCTTTGAGTCTCCCCACCCTCTCCTCCATTATTGTTAGTGTAGAATTTAGTTTTCCCTTCCCTCTTGCTGTCGTCTAAAACCGTCGCTCCGAGCTTCTGAAAGAGCGTCTACCATAACCGAGGTTTGCGATCGCAGTTCCGGCTTTCCTGGGACACACCGATGACTCTTAATTGTTGTGAAGTACAAAAGAGATCGATGAGATAAACGGAAAAGAGCAAAAAAAACAACATATCCTTGACTATGATTAAACCAAATAATTTAGAATTAATAGATTCAGAATACTTACCTGACAATTTTGCGAGATGTTCGCGGAAGAACCTAAGGTTAAAGGAAAAGACCTTAAGTCGTGAAGAAACACTCTGAAGATGTCCAATAGTTGAAATAACTAATCCCGACGGTTCTGAATGGACTTTTAAGCTTTGGACAGTTTCTAGAATCTTAAATTAATTGTATCGTTTAAAATGTTTATTACAAATATTTTTTTTATTTTTCTTTCTGAACGCCCGGCGGCGAAAGAATAATGACTCTGGTGTGGAGACACTTAATAATATATCCTACTTTGAAGAAAGATTCCTCCATATGCTTGTAAATTTCAATAGCAAAAGAAATTGTACAATAAAGCCCCGGTTATTTTTGTCAGACATAGTTGTCTATGAGAAAATATTGTTTTATATCCAAACACAGTAAATATATCGTCTAAGTTAATCTTATTCTTTCTTTTATCCTCTGAAAGATTAAGAAGAAGATAAGTATTAGAGTTTATTAATACTTGAACAACTTATGGATTGCTAACTGGAACTAGAAACCTCCTTGTTAATGTTTTGTTGTTTTTTTTTATTTTTCATGTTTAGGAAGAGTGTTGAACGAGGAACGTTGCGTCGACCAAGAAAGACAACCTAACGCACTTTTGCCGTTACACTGTTACAATGTTAATTCACTTTTCTTATCTCGTAGTTGTCTGTACGCGAGCCTTGTTTCAACGTGTACTGTGGATTCGTATTTTTTTTTTCGTTCGTACATCTAATACTACCGTTTGCGGCAATAACCCTGTGTAATAATAATAATAATAGTAATAATAATAATAATAATAATAATAATAATAATAATTGAGTGAAATTTGCTGCTTTATTTGATTCCTTCACGTTTTCGCAGCTATGCGATGTTTTCTTTATGTCTAAAGTTAAAATAGTTTGTCGACTTATCTTCCTATACCTAGTTGCATCGCAGAATACATCTGATTTTCAAAACACTTCTATTTCACCGGTGTTTTCGCCGAAACCAGGATTCTATCGTTCTAATTCATCGCCTGACTTGGTAATTATTTTTATTCTTTTATTATTATTTTTTTTTAATATTTACTTAGTTTCCATGTCCTTGCATTTTCGTATTTCAGGTAAACAACGATAGTATTACACGAAATACGGAGGTATCAAGTGGCTCCTTTACAAAGTCCAAGACCGCTGTACAAGCCGGCGAGTTCATCCGCATGTCACAGGTTGTTATAAAAAATATACCTGTTTTGAATGTTTCTAAAACACTTTCATGTTGTTTAAGGCATTGTTGTTGAATAGGGGGGGCTAGGGCGATTTTTTTTTTTTTTTACTCGTGATGACATTGGTTAATGATGTGTGTTTATTGTTTTAGCGCCGTAAACCATTCCATTATACCACAATTACTGGAAGCCCCATACCTCGATGCTCCAGACCAATCAAGCGCAATCGTAGTCCATCCCCGTTAACACTCGTACCAACAGCAGAAGACACACAACAGGATGTAGAGCGTTTAGGTGACAAGGGAGATAAACCAATGTTGGATGACTTATTCGCTCCTTTGTGTACAAATGAAACGGGGGAAATTGAGGGTGAAGACTCTGAATTCGCCGACCCTACTTATAACACATGTATCGACAACACCGTAGGCCGAAACACATCAAAACTGGTAAATATTTTTCCTTACATTTCAACTCTT
This sequence comes from Rhysida immarginata, assembly GCA_023313115.1. Classification (NCBI taxonomy): domain Eukaryota; kingdom Metazoa; phylum Arthropoda; class Chilopoda; order Scolopendromorpha; family Scolopendridae; genus Rhysida; species Rhysida immarginata. The sequence continues at coordinate 5,219 of JAHWFO010099715.1, forward strand.
CTTTCATGTATTCAAGCTCTGAATGGTGTACATCCTCTCTTTCTCTCTAGTTCAACAATTACAAAACTGAATACCAAGGCTTTGCCTATACAATACGTGTTAATGTATTGAAAAAATGTATTAAACGTTTTGGTTTTTATAAACAAGGTTTTAAAGACCTTTCGAGTAACATCCTCTTTAAACGGAGTCCTGATTACCAAGTACTTGAAAATTGTAGAGATGCAGCCCAGGCAAAACTTGATTGTATACTATCAGAATTAAAAACTTGTGAAAGCGTTTATGCTTATGTACAAGTAAAGCTTTATGTGAAAATACTCTATGACAAAAGGTGTCTTACAACTCGTTTGTTGGAATACATATTACCAAGTAGCACTTACTATAAAGGCTGTCCCCATGTTTCTTTTTTCCAGTATCAAACAACAGTTGCTAAATGGGGTCGGGGTGGTATTACAAGTCATACGTTATCTAGCTTGAGTGAAATGGAAGATCTCGATGCTTTTGTCTTTGAAATTCAACAATCCTTATTAATTGTTGATTTACCCGACTCTTCTCATATATTTTGCAAAGCCTATCATCTAATTCAACCATTACCTAACGTTTGTGTTAAAATGGGACGACTTTTTGTCACACCATCAGACTTCATAGGGAAAACTCATCTAGCTAATGATGAAGAAGTTGATGTGGAATATAAGTTTTTCGCATTGATGCGCATACATTTTCCACACTTTTTTAAACCTAATCACTGGAAACTCTGTGTCAACATCAAGTAACATTTATACTTGATTCAGAAGTACTACCCTCAGGCCATTATGTGAGTTGTTGATGTTTGTTAACAATTTAAATGTTTGTACTTGCATCCATCAAATGTGTGTGTGTGTGTGTGTGTGAGTGTGGGTGTGTGTGTGTGTGTACATGTGTGTGTTACTTTAACTCTATTATGTTTTGTTTTTTTTTTTTAATTTTCTATGACCACATGTTTAAGTTTGTGTTTTTTTTTGTTTTTTTTTTTGTTTACCCAATACCTTTTAGTTTATCGAGCTCGCTAGTCATCGCACTACAACAAAATTGAGTTTTGCACTTCTCGAAAAACAATCGGATGGCACACACTTTTTGTTGTTGTCTAGGAACAAAAGAACAATTAATACTATTTGTATGAAAACAGTGGAATTTCGTCCTATACTGTTGTACTTTGCTGAGTTAGTTGCAATTTGTAAACTCTAGAAAAACAACATACCAGCAGACTCTATTTGTGCGATACGTGAAAAAGTTTTTGAAATCAACCAGTACATTAAGATCACGGTTAATTGTATCTTTCATAAGGGTGTGATATGTGTTATTGTTTACAAAAATCGTTGGAGTAGCAACGAGAGATCGCTTTCATTAACTTTACCCGAGAGCTATATAGTTTTTCGTTTGTACCCCTTGTTTTTTACCTGTCGTACAACAGTAATTTAATTTGTTACATGCTGTAGTCATGGGTTCATTTATAAAACTATTTTTTTTTCCCTTTAAAATTTTTAATTGTTTCCTTTAAAATTTTACTATTTTGCCTGTAATTAAATTGCTGCATTTACATTTCGGTTTTATTGTACCCTTTTAAATAGGCCTGTTTTAACTATTTTTAAATTGTTGCATTTACATTTTGGGTTTATAATAAACAACATTTGACTTTTTTTTAGCCGTATATACACAGTTTGACATTTTTAAATTGAACCATTTACATTTTAGTTCATAATCCATCTTTGACTTGCATTTACTGTATATACAGTTGTGGGATTTTTTTTCTTTTTTTTTTAAATCCAGGGTTTGTTTTTTTTTTAATTACTACTTTTATTTTATTTTATTTATTTATTTTTATTTATTAATTAATTGGATCCAATACGTCCATCCAGGGCCTGTATGGCCAGAGGCCGACGAGTTGGGTCCCTGAATGGACCTGGATTCACAACTGCTGTATGATGGCCGCAGCAGCCGGGGGGGGGGTAAAGATCTGCTATCACGGATGGTCACCCATCCAGTGACAAGCCGTGCCTGATGTAGCTTAACTTCACAGAAGTTGTGTTCAGTGAAAGCCCACCAGGCCACAGCCTCCCCCGACATTGGGGTATTTTTTTAAATGTAAGCATAATGACAGGGTTTGTTTTTTTTTAATTACTACTTTTACATTGGGGTATTTTTTTAAATTTAAGCATAATGACAGGGTTTGTTTTTTTTTTAATTACTACTTTTACATTGGGGTATTTTTTAAATTTAAGCATAATGACTGACCCACCTTTAAATTTGTGTGTACGTGATCAATTAAGAACTGAGACCGGGTTTGAGGTACATACACAGGCCACTCAAAGCCAAGCATTAGATTTATGCTTGTATAGTTATAATTTAACGCAGAGTCAACCGCTCAATCTTTGTTTGAACCTGTCAAACCACCCACAATCTCAGCCTGTCCAGGGTCTGGAGGTGCAGACAAATGATGATGATGATGCTGATGAAAGCTCTGTGCGGTCATGCAACACCGTCTCACCAATAAAAAAACCATGTCAACCTCCATCGCTCTGTTTACCATCAAACCAACCAAAACCATCAGAGCAGAGGTCTTTAACCTGTTGTTCAGATGGTTCACAAGCCTGTAAAAGAACATACGACCCTCAACCCGATTGGCAGATGAAGAGGGGGTAAACTTTCACTAAAGTATCAACGAGGCCGTGGTGTGACAACTGTTACAGCATCACCAACCGAGCAGCATAAGGGGTTTGTGGTTCAAACCAGTACTGCTTTTAATACAGACAAACCTACGACCTCGTCAGCTCAACATACGAGTTTTACTAAGAAGCCTGTAAATACCCCAGTACCAAACCCTACCCACGCTGCCCCAATTATTGGGTTACCAAAACCTATTGTTGGTATATCCAGGCCTAATACTCAATCAACACCCACGGATCACTCCTCAGGACAGGGTATTAACCATGATGCACATCCAGCAAACTCAAATCTCGATGCGTTTTATACGTTACGTGAATGAGGCTCCCGACATTCCCGTAAATATAAAGTTAAAACAACAACATATGAATTGACGTTTCAAGGAATAAAAAGACTTCCAACGCCAGAAGTCCCCCCTGTGTTAATGTTAATTTTTGACCAAATTTTTGAGCGTATATTAAGGACCAACAACCCAATCTACGACCATGCAAGAATTTGTATATGGGCCCCCTCTTTAAACGACCCTGTAAATATACGTATTGGTCGGGTTAGTAGTTTCAGCGGTAAGATGTTGTTTGATGCAATACAAACCTTGGAGCATTCACGTCAGGGTTTGATGATGATTGAGTTGTTGGATATCCATGTTGTACTTCTACAAAAACCCATACCAGCATCGGGTTGCACTGATCGCAAAGCTGTATTAGCGTCAGATCATCTATCAAGGAAATCATCTGTTGTGGTGATCAAAAACTCTGATGTTTATTGTCTCCCTAGAGCTCTAGTAGTGGCGATTGCTCATGCTGAAATGTGTGCTGCCCGTAAACAAGGTAATGAGGGATTAATCAAACAACATACAAAAGTTTATAATGCGATTAGAAGACCAGAGAGCACGTGTCAGCTAAATAATGCCTTGGACTTATGCGTGCGGGCTGGTGTAGACCACACTCAACCTGGTACAATCGAGAGTTTAGAGAAATTTCAGACAATACCTGCTCCTGAGTATGAGATTGTTGTGCACACCTGTACAGCTATTCAGGAATTGTTTTACCCCTCTCAATTTCTGAGTCCAAGACCTACGCATACATTACGCCTTATCCGCACAGGTAACCACTATGACATGATTACAAATTTACAAGGGTTTTACGGGAAAAAAGGCTTTTGCGCGCGTTGTGGTGTACTTTTTTCACAATTACATGGGCAAAAAACTTCATTTGTGTGGAGGACGTTGTAACCTATGCGGTGGTCAACATACACAGAGAGTCAAATGTACTTACGTGCGTTGTGATAAATGCAATCGTTTCTTCAAAGGGGGGCCTTGTTATAGGGTGCATCAAGACCCGTCCCATTGTAACAAACCCTGTGATGCATATCACAGATGTACCGTGTGTAAAAAGATTTATGAAGTGAAAAAAAATCATCATTGTGATCCGAAACATTGCATCCGTTGTAAAGGAAGACACGAAGGGGGTCTTTGTTACGTACTTACAGGTAAGGAGCGTATAGACACAGTAAAAACAAAACAGTACAATGCAAAACCACCGAGACTCCTATACTTTGACGTGGAAACAAAAACGACTAATACAGGTGAATTGTTACCTGTGTTAGTAGCGCTTAGTTATCCAGATGACTCTGGTACTTACATTGAATGGGTGTTCCACGGGGATACATGCATTTCCGAGTTCCTGAGTTTTTTGTTTGCAAAACCAGTGAATCGTGGTAAAATTAAAACTCATCAACAAACCTTTGAGAATTCAATAATTCTTGCCCACAACCTAAGTGGCTATGTCAATGTTTTTTTGATGAAATTTTTATTTGAACAAGGTATCAAACCCCACGTGATTTACTGGGGTACAAAGGTGTTATTGTTAGAGGTTAAAGAGGCAAAAATCCGTTTTCTCGATTCATTATCCTTTATAACATTACCTCTGCGTAATTTCCCACGTGCCTTTGGTATCAAGGAGCATAAGAAAGGTTTCTTTCCGTTTGCACTCCTGAACCAAACTCTACATTACGAGGGTGAACTACCTGAAATGAAATTGCACTCGCCTGACGAAATGAAAGAGTCAGTGCATAAAGAGTTTGTACTTTGGTACAAGACTGAGAAGTTACGCGTTGGTAAGAAATGGAATATGATACACGAACTAACCCAGTATTACCTTAGTGATGTTATGCTACTGCGTGATGGTTGTCTGAAATTCGCAACTATCATGGAGTCTTTCACAGGCTTTAACCCTTTTTTAGGACGTGATGTGACAATCGCCGGTTTCTCAAACAGAGTGCTTAGGGAAAAATTTCTTGATGCTTATTCGATGGGTGTGATACCGCCATTAGGTTACTCAATGCGTGGCCGACAAAGCAAAAAAGCCTTACAATGGTTAGCTTGGGAGCAATCAAAGTTACCTCATGATCAAATCATTTCAGCTCTGAATGGAACTGAGAAACGCATTGGTCCATATCTTCTGGATGGGAGGTGTGAAAGTAAAAAGATAGTTTATGAATTTTACGGTTGTTATTACCATTCATGTCCTAAATGCACAGTAACCACGAGTCGTAGTGTCGAGAGCCGACTTACGAATGCAGAAAATTTTCAGTGTACCCTCGAGCGTATGGAGTTTTTAAAGGCGGAACTACCCGATCACACGTTCAAAACACAATGGAAATGTGAGTTTTCTGCTTTGTTAAAATGTGATAACGAATTAAACCATTTTTGTGAAACGCTACAATTTGGACCAGAAACATTCATTTCACCCCGCGATGGTTTTTACGGTGGACGCACTGAAAATTTCACAGCTGGTATTACAGTGGCGACTGAAACAGAATGACTTACATATCTGGATTTTACATTGTTATATCCCACGGTAAATAAGAGACAAAATTATCCAAAAGGTCATCCTATCGTGTTTAAAACAGGTTTTACTCACAAACTGTATGCATACTTTGGTTTGATCAAAGCAACAGTACTCCCGCCTAAGAACTTATTCATACCCGTGTTACCTTATCGTTGTAACAAGCTATTGTATTTTCCCCTTTGTCGCACATGTGTTGAATCACAGTTGAATAAATTATGTCCTCACACAGATGTTGAACGGACATTGACGGCGACTTGGCCTACCCCCGAGTTTTATAAGGCGTTAGAAGAAGGCTATACCGTTGTGAAAATTTAAGAGGTATGACACTATGACAAACAATTTGTATACAACAAGGATACAGGGGAAGCACATTTTTTCAGTGAATATGTGAACACCTTTATTGGAGGTAAATTCCAAGCCTCGGACTGGCCTCCATATGCCAACACTCAAGACGAGAGAGATACCTTTTTGAAAGATGTGTACGAAAAGGAAGGTATCGTACTAACACCATCAAAGTTTGAAAAAAACCCCGGTTTACGTAGTATATGTAAGCTTTCTTTAAACAATGCGTGGGGTTTTCTGGGTTTGAACAATGCAAAACAACAACAAACCGTTTTTGTTGATAGTTTCGCTGAATACTATAAACTTTTTAACACCCCTTCAATTGAAGTGACAGATCTCGATATCGTAAACGATGACATTATCTTAATGGCGTATAAAACAACTCATCCGACCACTCATTTAAAGGGTAATGTAGTTATTGCCTCATTTGTGACTTCTTATGGATGGTTAGAATTATATAAAATTTTAAAAGTTTTGGGTGCTCGGGCGCTTTATTGTGACACGGATTCGGCCATTTACCTTGAACCAAGAGGCGTTGATTTACTGCCGAGAGATCATAATATAGGAGATCTGATGGACGAAATTGTACAAAAATACGGGTCAAATGTACACATCGAGAAACTGGTTGTGGCAGGGAGAACAATTACTTCCTGTACTTCTCGAACGGTTCCCATGAACTAAAAGTGAAAGGCATCACGTTAACGAGAAGCGCATCAGAAATCCTTAAACCAGCTATGATCGAGGAACTCGTGAAGGGTGAAACTGAGGGTTTGCTCAAATCGGTCGAAGTACCTGTGAACTTCAATCTAGTACGTAACAAAACAGCTGCAACTCTACACAAAAAAACCAACAAAAAAAATCTATAGATGCACTTATCAAAAACGGTTCACAATCCCAGGAAATTTAGCAAAGAGTTACCCTTATGGGTATTGCGGTGAAGTATTAAAAAAGACCCAGTGAGTTTTATATTCAAGTCAAAATAAAAAGTAAATGGTAGTAGTAGTCGTAGTAGTAGTATTTATGGTTATTAAATAAAAAGTCATGTACAAACCAATGTGCTCAACATCAAGTATGTTTAACAGTTGATAAAAACAGTTAATAGGGGCTAACGTGAGAATGACTAAAACAATCATCATTATTTTAAAATTAAATACATTAGCCTTTGTAAAAAAAAAAAATGTTTGTGTATTTAAAATTGTATTTTAAGATGTGTAAAACAATTGTATAAATTCAGTTTGGAAAAATAAAATTTAAACTAATGTGGATTATGTAAATTGAAAATTTTATATTTTATTTATTTATTTATGTATTGACTTATTTAAATGGTTACAAATTCAACAAAATTAATTAATTTTAAAAAAAAACAAAAAAAACAAAACAAACAGAAGATGTAAAATGAAATGTAAAACAATTGTTAAGTAGTGTTTACATATGTCGGAGTTGTCAATTGTAACCGATTAGTATACAAGCACTGGATTGTTTTCATCAGACTTCGGTTTTAGGAAGTGTGAATGAGAAATACAACAGATAGTTGTATTCAAACAATTATATTATTGTAGATGTACCAAAGGGCAAATTCAACACTGATTCAAGAAGAATAATTGAAAAGATTAAATTTAAACAAAACAAGTAAAGTAATTTTTTAAAACTGAGAAATTTAACTAAGATGGTAAGAAGTTAAAAATTAAACACATGTCATTTAATTTATTTTTTAAAACTTTAGAAATTTAACTAAGATGGTAAAAGTTAAAAATTAAACACCTTGTCATTTAATATATTTTTTAAACTTTAGAAATTTAACTAAGAGGGTATAAAGTTAAAAATTAAACACATGTCATTAAAATTATTTTTTTAAAACTGAGAAATTTAACTAAACCAGTAAAAAGTTAAAAATTAAACACCTTGTCATTTAATTTATTTTTTAAACTGAGAAATTTAACTATAGTCTATCTCCTTTTTTAGCTTGTCGTTTTCTAATTTTACCATATCATAATTTTGTTTGTGCGTTCTAATTTTAGATTTTATGTTCCTCAGTTCCTCTTTCATGATGGTAAAAAGCTAAAATTTAAACACATGTCATTTAATTTATTTTTTAAAACTTTAGAAATTTTTTAAAAAAAGGTAATAACTAGTGAATGAATGACAAACAACTTTTTATTTTTAAAAAACAAACATTTATTTAAAAACGAATACAATTGAAAAAAAAAAAAGAAAATGACATTTTATTTTTATTTATTTATTTTTTTTACAGTAAAAATTACTTGACTTATTTGTTGTACGTGTGCTCGGCAATCTGCCCCTGCGCACGTAGTGGTCGCACAAATGTAGCTTGGCTACGCACCAACTCTGCACTCAAAAAAAGGGTGACACTTATAATGCCAAATGTTCTCCACCTATACATCTACATGTAGAAAATGTTTTGCGAATTTCCATTGTTCTGTACCATTGACAAAGAACAAACGAAAAGATTGGATTAATTTTAAAGCCACAACAACTAATTCAAAATGTGGCAGTGGATTGTCGTTAAACAGTCGACAGCATCTCTTTTTATATGAGTCCGATGACGATGAACGTCCACGATATCCACATGGCGGTGCGATGTTGATGAATCCCACGGGGCTTTGGGATGCTGCAGAGGCTTCACCACCCTGCACAACACACAGACCAATGGCTGTCAGCACGGATCCATATTCACAGTTGTGAAACAGAAATTCGATAAAGCATCCATAAGCTGTGCGGGGAAAAAAAATAAATAAATAAAAAAAAAAAGTAGTAAGAAAAAAAAAATTACGGAAGAACGAGATTGAAGTAATAACAATACTCACTTGTGGGTTTGGAACCCTCAGCGCATATCTCCTCTAAAAAATTCTTTTGCTGGGCCATAATGTTCTGTGACTGAGTTCGTTAAAAAAGCCAAAAAAGTACACGGTAAAATTTGGGGTAGTAAAATGAGTGAAAGTAGGATTGAAATTAATGATTGAAACGATGCAAACATGCAAACTCATACTTACTGTAATATTTATACAGTTGCTGATGAAAACCCTACAAAAACCAACCAATCACGAGAAAAAATGAAAAACGTAGACCGACGAAATACATTATATGTAAACTTAAACAGATGGTTAATATGTGATGGACCATGAAGATTGGTACAGACTTAAACAATAACAACCAATCAAACCTACTTACACAAACGCAGTGCATCATGTAAAAAACACCTGATGGGTGCGAAAGAAAAATGTGAATTGTGAAACCATAGTCTTACAGTATTTAGTACCTGTACAGTGGAAAATTGTCAAAACTCAACCACATTTTTATTTTTAAGGAATTTAAAAATAGAAAATATAAACTACATATTAAATGAATGTAGCACAGAGAAAATAAATTGCACTCTTCTCAACCAAATGTGTTAGTAAAAAAGAAAAAATTTATAATCATGACACATCAACACAATATTGATTCAATATATACAACATGTAAAATCAAACAGCAGGAAAGGAAATTAAAACGTATAACTTTTTAGAATGGATACAACAATAATTCACGCTTCATCTTATTATTATTATTATTATTATTATTATTAATAATAATAATAATTAATAATTATCAGACGTGCAAAGCCTCAGACAAATCGACATATGAAGAGAGCAAACATAACCTAACCTTGAAATAATAAATGATATTATTACTGGAGATAAGCCTACCAAGCATCAGGTAAAGATTTTTCTATTGAAAAATGGAAGGAAAAATTCTGCGACCTGGGATCGAACCAGGAACCTCGGCTGTCATGGCCGACGCCTCTACC
>JAHWFO010099716.1:0-15039 GCA_023313115.1 Rhysida immarginata
CATCATAGTCAATATAATTGCCGGGCTCAAAAATTGCTCCAGTGCAATTGATTTTTGGGGAGAGAGCAGGTCCTTTATTGTTAAGTTTGCCCTGAAAATTTCAAGTCGCTAGCTCAAACCGTCTAGGAGGAGATAGAATTACAGATAAATAAATAAATACACGCAAGAGTTTTAGTATATAGATGCTTTATTTTAAATGTCTACACAAGATAATTAATCATAATTGTTATTGTCCAAATTTTAAAAAAATGATAAAGATTATTTACAAAACTTTTAAGAAAATGTCCATCAGAATATTCTATCGTTACGTTATTTTAAATTACAATTAAAATTTATTTTTCCAATTATAAAATTACAGGGTGGGGCATGGAACTTTTTTTTTGAAAATGAAATAAAAAATTGTACACATTTCAAAACTTCATTATTTTTGTTATTCTTCATTCACACAACACAGGAGATTTTATTTTACAAGCTTTAATAAGAATAACTTTTAAATGTCGGCCTCCAATGTCAATATACTGATTCAGTCGAATTCAGAAGTTTCGGTCCACTCTTTCAAACATGGCAGCCAGTATCTTGGCAATTTCTGCTCGGATGTTGTTCTGTAGGTCCTCGGAATCAGTTATTTTTGAAATATGAAACTCATTATGATATACGGGTTAAACAAACATTCGTTTTCAGCACCATTGTTACCGCCTTTTTCAGACATGACGAAAAACCACATATTAAAAACTAAATACGTGATGAAATAACGAGCTAATCCTTTCCCAGATCATAAGACGCTTTAGTTAAACTCCTGTTATTTATTTTAAGAGTAGGTCCCTTTTATTATCCGTGTTTGAACTGTATTCATCATATATCTTCAAATCCTTTCACTCTAGACACCTTTTTGTTACGCCCTGTAGAGTGTCCATAAACTTTGCTGCCCTTACTTTACTCTGCTATATTTCTTTCTTATAAAAAGCATTGAAAAAGTAAATATTTCTTAAAGTCATGAATATTGCAAATATTCGATGTGCTCCCCACTCTTAAACTCGAACAACATCTGCATGGTATTCACACTCATCGCACATTCTCCCCAGCATGTCAATCATTAGAGTTCTCACTACTGCTGCGATTCGAGTTCTTCAGTCGTCCGTATTTCCAGCAGTGGTGGGTTAAATACGGTGTCTTTCGCATATTTCAATAGGATAAATAATACATGACGTTATGTTTGAGAACCGGGGAGTAGGGCGGTTATAGAGAGGTTCCCATAACGACCTATCTAATGTTGGGGTAGTTTAGTGTAGATTAGGGCGAAAGTCCCCTTTGCATTCATTTGAAGCCTACAAAACCTCTCCTTTATGAATATTAAAATAGCGACACTGCGCTCAACTTTTACTCAGAGAATAACATACTAAACCGAGGACAATTTTTGTGTGAATATCCTAAATTTTTATATTTAATGTAAAAAAATTTAACATTGAGAAACTTAAAGAGAAGATAATAATTAAACTGAAGAAACTCTTTAAATATACCCTTGCAAAGTAGAAGAGCGAAGGAAAAATTCCACTACCTGGACCCGAACCAAGGGCCATGCCTTTCGCTAGCACCGCTCTTACCAGTTGAGCTACCGCGGACAGTGAACCGCATTGCTGTTACAATACATCCGTATGGACTTACATGAAGCCACAAATCAGCTCAATCGGCAAAGCAGGTCCCTGATTCGCCTATCGGGAATCCTCCCTCCCTTTTCTACTTCATAATTGAGAAACTTGAATTGTTCATTGGGTTTGCTTTCGCTCATATGTTATTTCTTCTGTTTCTTATTTTCAGTCTCTGATCAATTTCCATCCACCAGAAAGAAGGCGTTTGTCAGTCAGTCATCCAGGAAAATTTATTCCGGTAGGTCTAAAATTCAGTTGATTTCTGTGTAAATTTGTATTGGTATTAAATAACCATTGTTATCAGTGTCGTCTTCTGCAATGAGTTCTATGTAATCAGGATCCGTATCTGCTGCTATATCATCGTAATAGATGCTGCTCTTTTCTGGTGTTATGTACCTGTTCAGAAATATTTTAAAATTTGTTTGAATAAATTCCTTGTTATTTATTGAATAACGAGAAGTGTATTAATTTTAAACTATTCAAGTACTATTGTAAAACGTCATGTAATTATTTTGCTAATCAAAATGGGAAAAACTCATTAGGTTTAGATACATTTCACAAGTTTGAGCACAGTTCTTAAAAGTTTAAGGGAATTGTTAGGTACTCCCATAATGGATACTATTACTGCTAATGGTAGGACCCGATTTATCCACAGTGGGTTTAATCCCTTAATGTTAATTAGTGATGGATCTAATTTTAGTATAATCCTGTATTATACACTCAAAAGCCAAACGTCATGGGCTGGCTGCTCAGAACCCCTTCCTGGCCCGACGAATAGCTGTAACTCGACGTGGTATCTACTCCACAAAAGGCTGGAAGACCTCTTGCGAGATTTTCAGTCATGCCTTATGGATTGCTACCCACGATCCCTAGTATTGTTAAGTGATGGATTTTGGGTGTCTATGGATATCTCCAACACTTCCCATAAATGTTCAAAGCTGTTCATATGTTCGGGAATCGAGCTAGCTACACCATTTTTGACATTGTTGGAATACCTGAATGCTCCTTACATTAGTTCTGCACAACTTTCGCTCGATGACATGGACCAGTATCCTATTGGAAGACTTCATCGTTGTGGGGGTACAAGTCCATAGATGACCATTAACCAGTTCAACGTAGCGGGATGCAGACCATGTGATGCAAAACTACCACACATCAATACCAAAACACCATCAGTCTTACGGTACCTTGTAGACAGATTGGGTCCATGACTCCATGGGGTTTGCGCCACACACCATCAGCCCGAAGTTATGGGTACAGTGATTCGTCAGAACCATACAAATATTTCCTCTATTTCAAGGTCCATGTAGCATGTTAGAAACTCATGTAATGCGTTGTGTTCGATGTTGTTACGCTAGCTCTGGTCGGTATTGGTCTGAAAGCGCCTACATTGAGTATGACAGTGATTTCGTGTGTTCTGTGACTTGCGGATAATTCTTGGTGAATGGTAATGCCTTCCAGAAGGTATTCTTTATACACATAGGTATCGTGGATCACGAATTGTTAAATTCCTGAACAACCTCGGAAATGACATGCCCTATGCGCCGAACACACTGTCACGCCAAGTTCGAACTCGGATAGTTCTCGTCACCTTGCCATGATTAGAGTGACAAGGTTACAAGCAGTGTGCACATAAGCGCCACCATTACATGTTGTTTTGGATTCGTCTATGTCGTCTTGTTTAATTAATAGCAGTGTTCAATTTGCAAATTGCTGTCCCATGACTTTTGGACATTGAGCACACTGTACTAACGTTTCAGTGATATGTTTGATATTTTCATTTAAGATTGTGATGTTCACCCTGGTATCAGGCTTTTAATCTGTATTTTATCCATACGCATGGGGAATTATTAACAAATAATTTACTTACTCATCGTTTGTTGGGATTCTGTAGGAATGAAAACGTCTGGAATGAATGATTTGATTGTCTACTGAATTCAAAGAGACATTTGTTTCTTGTGAAGAAAGGTCGCAAATTGTACTTGAATTTGCCACACTTGCTGGGGAAGGAGATTTCCTTCTATAAAGTACATCACGTTGAATATACTTTGATAGCTAACTTTAAAAGTCAACATATTTCCAATTTAAAGTTTGATAAATTACTGATATATTTCTCACCTGCATAAAAGGAAGATGGTCATAGTTAAGCCAACGCAACAACATCCGAGGATTGCTACTGCACTGATATAGCCAGACGAATCTGTAACACAGGGTGTTAAGAAGTTAGAAAGAATGGGTATATCAAAATGAATGGTGCAAAAAGTAAACATAGTAACGAATGCTCTAATGAATTTATTTTACAAGAAACCAGAAAAAATATGAAAGTTTAACTCTCCAAGTTTTATTTTGTAACATTGAAACGTCTGCCATTTCCAACATATTCACTACAGGTACAGTCAACAAAATGGCGGCGTCAGCGAAAGAATATCAGTTTGTGTACTAGAAGACGCAAAAACTTCATCGATAACTGTTGTTCAGAGACATTTTTGGACCGGCTTTGCGAAAGAAACCCTCACCGTCAATGTCACAAAGTGGTATAAGAGTTTGAAGAGACGGGCGCTTATGCAAAGGAAGAAGTATAATACGTCTGACAACTAAATGATGGTAAACATCCGCGCGACTTAACTCACGAAGCCCCAGTAAATTAACATATCGTGCAATTATCTAATTTATCGTTATCTACCATCACTTTACAGTGAATTTTCACCAGCTTTGTGATGGTTTAGAAAGGAGGAAGTTCAGCGAAGTAGATGACTACCGTGCCATTGGGCTTCCGCTTTGATTACTTTGCAGTCATTGGTCTCGGTGACTCAGTGGTTGCGTGATCGCCTGTGATGCACTGGGACGCAGGTTTGACCCCGGCCGAGGACGACTAGGATTTTTCTTGGGGAAAATCCTGAGATCATGGAATTCCTTCGGAAGGGAAGTAAAGCTGTTGGTCCCGTGTAGTCGTTTGCCGACTGCGAGGCAAAATTTGCGGTCCCTATAACGCCGTCCTGAAATGACCATGACAGTTGAAAAGGACGTTAATACCAAATAAACTAAACCAACCAACCAACATTGTAGTCGCTAGGACACTTGGAGACAGTAGATACTCCTGGTCCCTGATCAAATCGAGGTCGCGGAATTTTTCCGTTCGTTTTTTCATCTATATAGGGTGTTTCACCTAGAGTAAACCAGTAGTCAACTTTTAAAATACAAATCTGACAGAGTGCTTGCAATGGAAGAATTATTGCACTTTATATGAGAGGTTTTATGTGTATTCCATTTCCAAAACAACCAGCGCAATTTTCGAATATGTAAATCAAGTTTGAATTGTGCAATGTAAACACCTATTTTTAATGGTATTTTCAGATTGTAGGGGAGATATAGAATGGGGCATACACGTTGGGCAGACGGAAGCTAACACCAGATGTTGTGATATCCAGCGATATCACCCTGCATTCGTAGTCCCACACATAGCTCGTTGCCTGGAAAGATGGGTTCAGGACGATTGTGGCTACCCCTTGGCCATGAGGGGAGAAAGAATTCATGAAAAGTAGCCATTGTGGTAGCGGATACGAAGGCCGTGGAGGTCATGGCACGACTGCGTCAGAGCAAGCTTTACTTCCTGCAGGAGAAGAATGTCTGGCGCATACAGGGCGATGAACGTGTGAAGCACCATCTTTGGTTAAAATAGCTGTCAAGGGATCTAACGTTCAAGGAGATAATTTTTACCATTGTGCTGGTGACGTGGCGGAGCGACCTGGTCCAGAAGGAGGAGGCATTGAAAGCGCATGAGTCCTGTGTGTGGATGAGCGTGAGCATTGAGAAGAGCGGTTGGCTTCCCTTCCGCTCTCAGGTCCCGAACGTGTCGACTTCTTCACGTTGCTGTGATGGCGATGCTGGCTTCTCTACAAGAACTCTTGGTCTTTGATCTGCCATGTCGCTGATTGGTGGAGGCAATGACCAGAATTCATCCTCTTCGACGTCTTGGTCCTGATCGAAAGAGATCTCTCCCTCTTCGATAGGGCTGACTGGCTCTGCCATCGTGGTGTCTTCTAACAGCATAAGTGGTAGTGGCGTGATGGCATCCACGGGTGCAGGGATGACATCTGTTGCCTCGAGGATGGAGAAGCCTTGGTGGCACTGGCGGGAGGAGGGGGTAGTTAGTGCCATGTCGTGAGTATCCTCTGGGCAGTGATGTTTTTGGCCCACAAGGCGAGAGCACTTCACATTTCTTCAAGAGAGGGCAGTCTCTTCTCGACGTGGGTGCTCTTACGATAGTACCAGCAGCGTTTTCTCATTCCCTTATATGTCACAACGATTCATTGCCCGTGCATAAGGGAATCTGGGATATCCATCTCGAGTCGCATATCAAGGATGGTGTCGCCATTCTGGAGACAAAGGCTGTCCAAATGGTCGGGCCTGAGTAGACCCAACACTTCTCCATAGTCGGAGAAGAATCTCCTAATATATGTACTCGAGACGAGCGGCGAGGTGCCCCCGAGGTGTACTGATAGATGCGCCGGGTCAGCATTGAAAAAGTGGACGGTGGTGTTGCCCATTTTCACAAAACCCACACTTACGATGCGGTCCACTATGGCCAAAGATCGGCATAGCGTCCTCGACTCAGATGACGAGAGTTCCTGAAGAATGAGTACAGATGGGTCCTCAGAAGCTAAAATCAAAGCTATGGCTTATAGCTTGGCATAGACTGCTTTCATAAACTCGCAGACGGAGTAGTGGCCATCTGCGATTGCCAGAACCATGCGATCCATGGTTCCAAGAGAAAGTCACAGGTGGAGGAGGTCGGGAGAGGTTGCCTGGGGGAGGGACGCTCTCTGAAAAATTCACAAGCACTTAAAACACAAAAACTGAAAATGTCCAAAGGTCTAAAGGTATTGTTGTTTTGTTGTTTTTGAAATTCTAGGAGTGGCTGGAAGGTGCACATGCATTGCTCCAGCAGGGCATCCTTGAGATGTTAACAGCCACGATGCCAGGCGCACATGCATTAAAAATCCGAGCAGCCTAAGGGCTGCGTCTCTTAAATAAACGTCTGAATAGGAGGCTCGTTCGCCCACTGGTAGATCATCTAAGGTCTACGGGGAACGTAAAGAGAAACGTGAAAATGTTATGGCCCTCTCCGATGGCCTCGCAAAGATTCTTGGACAAGGCATAACGTTTTTTAAACGTAGCTGGACCAAGCCGATACCATTCAAGATGGAGGAAGGACCTAAGATGACCAGCTCCTTTCATCCATACAACTGCAGCTGACAGGTTTGATCCCTGAGCCCTTTCAACTCGGGCCACCTTAGAGAATGCGATGGACTTAGCAATGTCCAACTTAAATGCAGCACCGAAGGAGGCGTCCATAAGGAATCGCACTGAGTGATAAGAAAAATCAGTAAACAGAAGTGTTGCGAAAGGCGATCCCAGATGGACTGCGTGAACGAGCACCCATAAAACACATGTTCAATGGATTCTATAACCCCGCAAAACTGGCAACTAGCAGATCCGACTACTCTCCACTGATGTAAACGCTGAAGAGTGTAAAATCCATGGTTCAGCAGACGCCACTGGTAATTCAAAACCGTCCTCTCAAAGGCTAAAGATTTGATTGCCTTCAAGATGACTGACCATGGATACCTCACCCTGGTCGGATTGCTGGAAGACCCAAGATAGACGAAGGCTTCCCCAGTCTTGCGGGTCGAGATGTTTTAATCAAGGTTCAGAATGAACCTTTAGGTCACCAGGTCCAGTTGAATTTGGTTTTAAAATTCTGGGGAATATAAATCGATCGTTACTGGCAGTGCAGAAGAGAATGGCAGCGTATTAACCTTTAAAAAGAATCGCAGATGTAGAAGCAAGAAATTAACCCAAATAAGTGGGGGAGAAAGGAAAATACAAATCAAGGCAGCCATTCTGGTTACGATGAGATACCGCCAGATATCAGGCAGTACCAAGCCCTCCCCCCTTCCCCATCAAAGGGAATAAACAGCAATTCTGTTCTAACAGGATGACGATACACTGGATACCCCCACACACATTTCACGATTGCACTGCGCACGATTTTTAAAACTTGCTGATATGGTAAGGCAAATAGGCACTTAGAAGTCAGCAGTGGCAAGACATGTTTTAATAAACCTCACCTTGAGAAACATCGAGGTAGTGAAACAAAAATTTTTGTTAAGGCGGAAAATACATTTATTAATCATGTGCTGCCAGCATTCGGATGCTAATTGACGCTGCTAACAAATCATATCCTCGGACATCTGGGTGGCAATTAAATACTGGAGTAATGGCTCCAAATAAAATATGTACAAGAGGGGGGATATTGGCCTCCCCTGCCTGATCCTTTTTAACAGATGGAGCAATGAAATAGAGCCATTAATCGCCACATACTCTGTGGCTAAAGCATACAGTGCAGAGATGATCATAGCAAAGTTCCAAAGATGAAGATGATGAATACTTGAAAAAGATATCATGGTTCACTTTGTCGAAGGCCTTTTCCTGGTCAAAGCTTAACACTCCAAGGGTCTGTTTGCGCACGCGCGCTTCCTCAGTAATACATTTGAAGGTGACCAGATTGTCGGACCTCCTGCGAGATGGAATAGAGCAGGACTGTCCCGGATCGAAGAAGTCATCGGCGAATAGTTTAAGCCGTTGTTGAAACACCCCAGTGAAGACCTTATAATCTGTGTTGAGTAAGGTTATAAGCTTCCACTGGGTCACAAGTTTAGGGTTTGGAATCTTAGGGAGCAAGATGATCTTCTCAACAGTGAAGTCCGACGTGTTGGAGGAAAGGTCTTTAATAATAGAATTAAACAGGAAAGGCCCAAGAAGTTTCCAAGTCGCATTGAAGTACGAATACGGGATGCCGTCTAATCCTGGGCTGGATTGATGACAGCAATTCGACGACAGAAACTTCATGACTTCATCCTCGGAGAACGGGCGGGTGAAAAACTAGTCAGTATCCTTAGAAAAACGTCTCATTGCCTAGATCCAGTGCTGCGTGATGACAGGCGTTATATTTGGGTGGCTGAAAAATTATGAAAACTGAGTGGAAGGTAGACAAGATCCACTACCCCTTCTTCCACCACCAGGCGCGCCGACTCTCCTTAGCGAATGCTGCTGATGACATGTGTCTGACATCAGCGAGTTTGGGCCTGAGTGCTGCACCAGCAGCCTTGTGGATCATTAGAGCATTAATTTCACTCTTCACCTGACGAATGTCATCATCATACTCCTCCTCAGGGGTCGAACAGCAGAGGAGTCGCAACATCTCTTGTAACATGAGAAGATGGCAGTGATTGCGTCTAGCAGCATCCAACCCAATCTTCTGAAAAAAGCGTTCGATCTTAGTCTTTAACACTATCCACGAGGCTAACGTTGGAGGCAAGCTGTGGAGATGTTTTTCCACAAACCGAACGAACACTCCCTTGTATTCATCGTTGTCGAGCAGAGAAACGTTCAAAAACCAGTTGTTTTGAGAAGCAGAGCCTGTAGTGGATACTGGAATGGAGGATTCCATGACACTGTGGTCGGAAAACGAACATGGAATAATCTCCATTGACCCAGGTGAGCAAGCAAATGCTATGTCGACGAGAAACAAACCAGCCTGGATGGGGTCCTTGGCGGAAGGTGGATCCACGCTGATTATTACTGTATGTGGTATAAATCGAACAAAGCATTTTGCTGGCACAACCGATGCACATGTCCAGACGAAAAGATTTTTTCCTCGTCAGGATGTAAATTAAAGTCCCCAGCAATCACTAATGGTAGAAATGAGCACAGGTATCTATGTCACCAAAAAAAGTTCATTTCTCTGCTGCCAAACATGGGGCATACACATTAAGTAATCGGAATTTGCCACCACATGTAGAAATGTCTAACGAGATTACCCTGCACTCGCAGTCAAAAACAGTTCGACACTAAAATGGAGGGGTCGAAAATGATAGTAGCGACCCATTTGGCGACGAAGAGTTAATAAAAAATTGTCCAGATGGGTATTGGCTGTGAAGGCCAGGAAGATTGAAATATTGTTGTGAAGTAGCTGCTTCACCTCCTGAAGTAGAAGAATGTCTGGCCTGTACAGGGCAATGCAAGTACCAATTGCTTAAAGAAAAAAGCAAGGGAACGCACATTTAATGAGATGACTTTCACTGAAAATTATTGTACTGATGAAAGGTGAACTGTATCCCATGGAGACTGAAGCCTCTCTGATATCGGAGGAGGCTCTGTTGTCTTCCGTTTTGGGGAACGAATCCGAACCAAAGAGGAAGTATGGCTGCATTCATGACGCAGATGAGGCATTAATCCTGTCCCTCCTGCTACGTTGCCGCTTGGACTTCTTCTTGCGAGGACTTTTGGCCATCATAAGACGATCCCGCTGTACTGACGCTGATGACTTCATATTCTCAGCAGATGATGACAACTTCGTTGGTGAAGACGCGCAGGCAATCCGCAAAATGCTGGTGCATCGATGAATGCACTGGTGGAGGAAGAGCTGGAAAATTCTCCACTGCAAAGCACCCCGGACATAGACGGTCATTTGGGACAGATGGACAGTGGTCTGCCCAACCTTGATGTTGCCGACAGACGTTATCCTACCTGCCAAGTTGCGCCGCCTGCAGAGCATCCTCGATTCATTTGCGGACAATTTCTGCAGAACAGAAACAGCGGGATGGCCAGACGGTGAGACAGGGGGTATGCCTGTTTTGGCATAGAGCCCCTTCATGAATTCACTGACGGTAAACGGTCTGTCAACAATCATCATCACCATATTTTCCATGGTGATGATGAGAAAAGTCACAAAAGTTCGAGGGGACTATCCTCCCCTGGGGCCACCGAAGGGCAGGAGTCGCTTTTCACAAAAAAGTCACTCACTTAAGGAAATCACACACTCGAGGATGTTAGGTCAGGTGGATATATAACCCTTTAAAGTCACTGGTCACTTAAGAATACACGAGCCTAGTGCAGGCCCGTTCTTAGGCATACGCGAACTACGCATCCGCGTAGGGCCCCGAACGTGAGGGGGCCCCCGTGAGGCGCCCTCGATCCCCCGGTTTTTATTTTAATTGGCACTGCAGCCGTCTGTGTCACTCACGTTACCTTCCTCATCCTAAAATTTATCTAAGCAGCAGGTGGAAACAGTTCAAACTGGCTAAATTGTAGCATCGAACTACTCCGAGGGGGCGAAAAAGAGACGCAGGGAGATGACCTCGTAACGTAACAGGAAAACGTCTCCTTGGTCTAATTTCCACGCATTTTCGCAGAGCGTCCAGGGGGGGCGGAGCCCTCCCTGGCCCCGGACCCCCCGCGTAGGGCCGCATAACACCTAAGAACGGGCCTGCCTAGTGGATGGGGAAATGGCTGGAAGGTAGTCCTATTCCTAGGCTGGTTGGCATTGTTGTGGTAAAAAGCAAACATTTACAGCAGGTTTTTGATAAATTTTCCAACCGGCATGCAAAAAAACAAAGAAAAACGCTACAACGTGCTGCATGTGTATGCAAAGTTAAAATCATAAATAACAGGATTTTAATTTAGCAATGACATACTTATATAGGTCGAACCTGGATAAACGAACGTCATTATAATGACTGTTTCATTAATACGAAAAAAAATTTTGGCTTCTGCAGTGTGTAACTAAAATAATGCTTATTTTACTTCATTATAACGAATTTCAATATAGCGAATATTTCAGTAGAACGAAAGAATTTTTCGGTCCCACAGGCAGTTTTATTACGTTTAGAACGAATTTTTTTTTTGGTTGTCTGCAGATACTGTACTTTGCTTTGCTCATCCGGGCTCTTTAGAAGGAGAGAGACTTAACACCAAGAAAAACGCGATGCCAAGAAAGACGCGACGCCAAGAAAGACGCAACGCCAGGAAAGACGCAACATCGAGAAAGAGACGCTGACGGAGAAAGGCCGAGTATAAGAGAACAGAGAACTTTTGAATTTTCAGTCGTGAATTGAGCAGAGCCGTGAAGTGAGCACAGTTGTGATTGCGGTGCTTTTTTGTGTATTCATTTGTGACTTTGAGTTAAACTTTGTACCATCAGTGCATACAATCATTTGCACAGCACTCTGAAAAAATTACAGTCAAATCTGTTTTGCAATGGCAACAAAACAAAAACGTAGGCAAATTAGTCTTGGAGAAAAAATTGCAGATGATCGAGCAAGCAGATGGCGGGGAAAAAAAAAGTTGCAAAAAATTTCAGTATAACCTTCAACATTAAGTACAATTTTAAAAGATTGGGACAAAATTGAGACGCTTGCCTAGAAGGAAATCGGTCCACAACGTAAGAGAATAAGAAGTGCAAATTATGAAGATGTTGAAAAGGCTGGGTTTTTCAATGGTTTCAAGAAGTAAGATCCAGAAGGAATCCAGTAAGTGGTCCTCTAGTAAAGAACAGCCTTTAATCTTTGCATCTGCCCTTGGGCATGTGGATTTCAAAGCAAGTTCAGGATGGCTCTACAGATTTAATGCACGTTATGGTATTTCATCGAAAGCAATTTGTGGAGAAGAAAATTCTTTGTCAATGGATCAAGTGAACACGTGGAGAACAGGACGCATAAAAGAAATCATAAAAGACTTTGATGCGTGCAATATTTTCAACGCAAATGAAACTGGCATCTTCTACCACTTGCTGTCACATTGTATGCTGGCTGTAAAAGGCAAGTGCTGCAAGGGAGGCAAAAAATCAAAGCAAAGATTGACTGTAACGACAATATGTTGTAATGCATCTGGAACTGAAAAATTGAAACCCCTAATCATTGGAAAATCAGCGAAACCTAGATGTTTCAAAAACGTGCGCTCATTGCCTTGTGAATAGCGTGCGAATAAATGCGCATGGATGACTCAGGACATTTTTGCTGAATGGCTCACTAAACTTGATGCAAAAATAAATAGTGAAAATCGCAAAATCTTGCTATTAGTCGACAATTGCTCCGCTCACAATGCACCACAACAATTAAGAAACGTTTGTGTTGAGTTTTTTCCACCGAATTGTTCAGCGGTTTTGCAGCCACTAGATTTAGGTATCAACCGTGCTGTTAAGGTGGTGTATAGAAGTCGATTACTACAATAATTTCTAATGAATATGCTTTTTAATGTGTCGTTGCCTTTAATTGAGGTGAAGCAGGCTATTGATTTGATTGCTACATTCTGGTACTTAGTGAAGGAAGAAATAATATCGAATTGTTGGAAAAAAGCTGGATTTTTGAATCATTGCGCAGATACTGACCATGCTGTATTAGACAATGATAATTTGGTGAGTAATCCTGAAACACAATCTTTATGGAAATCAATTCAAGAAGCTGGACGTATAGATGAAGCTGGCGATTTTATGGATTACATCAATGTTGATCAGAACGTACTTACGTGAAGTGAAGTCACTGATGCTGATATTATTGCAACTGTCTAATGCACACCCAAAGAAAGAAGTTGATGAGGAAGAGGTAGAGGTACAAAATGAAGCGAATGACCAGCCACGCATTACCACAAAAGAAGCAAGTGAATGTTTTTCTGAATCAAAAGAATTTGTAACTAGTCGGGAAGATGTTCCTCAACTATATCTGAAAACATGCATGCACTAGAAGAGTTCTTGTTAAAAGAAAATGCTAAAGATTTTGTTCAATCAAAAATTGCAAACTTTCTTTAAGCTTCAGTGTGTATTTTTGTTAATTTAAATAAACTACATATTTATTTATGTTTTAAATTGTACGGTACAGTTATTAAAATTTAAACATGCTGATAAATAATGTTTTCATTAAAACGAAATTTCATTATAACGAATTAATTTAGGCACCCCTACAATTTCGTTATAATGAGGTTCGACATGTATACTCTAAACAATGGACAAAAATTAACAAATGGAAAACTGTGGAATTGAACAACCAAAATCGGAGGTAACCTCTAATCCGCAAGGAGATTGAAATCCACACAGTTGCATTTTGTCTCTCATCGCTGAAGATGGCTCCTTGGTAGCTGAAATACGTATCCGGTATTTCAAATCTCCTTGTGGATTAGAGGTTCCCTCGGATTTTGGTTCTAAACAATGGGCATTAAGAATTAGCTTACATCGTATTCAGAAATGGGTTGTCAGAATTTTGTTTAAACTAAAAAAATCCGACCCCGTCTCCCATCTCTTTCCGTCATCAGGTATTATGCCCATTTTTCATGCGCTCTTCATCTTTAAAGCCTTAAATAACAAGCTCGTTTCTTCTCTTCCCCTTAACTATTTCAACTCTAAATCGTTGGGACCTTATAATTTACGGAATAATGACTCTCTCACTTTCCCTCTGATTAAACGCTCTTACCAGCTTAAGAGCGTTACTAATGCAGGAATCAGACTATGGAATAATCTAACAATCGAAATATGCTCTTCCCCTTCCTTATCCATTGTCAAAAGCAGACTGAAGAAATATTTCTCTAACTTCTCCTACAATCCCTTTTAATCCATTGTATTCATATTATCACTTATACTGATTGTATTTCTTATTTTACCTCCATCCAGGGACCTAACTCGTCGGCCTTCAGCCATTCTGGCCCTGGTTGATTCTGTAATTCTTCTTAATTAAATGAAATAAATGGAAAATGAAATTTAAAAAAAATATATATAAACTCAGAATTCTACAAATATTACATTCATGTGATGAGAAAAAATAACTATAGCAGCCGCCACGTAAGTTGAACGATCTTTTTGACATGCGCAGTAAGTCATCTTATCAATATGGTTTGTCTGGATTGTCACTTGTTCTACTATAGTAATGGTGGAGATATCGTTGAAGCGTGGAAAGCCTATTAAAAGTCGTAATATAAAACAAATTGCATTCGAGTCGACTATTCTGCGTCAATTTTTATTTTATTAATTTATTAATTTCATTTATCTATTTAAAAGAAAAAACGAAAATAGAGACTAAATATAAATACGAAAACAATGTTTCGAAAACGAAAGCGGATGTTTTATGGAATAGCTAAGCGATTTGCTTCCCGTTAACGTCTATTGGCTGGCGTTAGAAATGACGTCATCCTGTCGTTCAACTTATGTGGTGGCACCTATAATATGAGATGAATTTGTGCTCATCACACAGAACAAATATTCACTTCAAATGACGAAGTCAAAGCTAAGACAATCGCTTAATTTACAGACTTGGACAAATCGCATTATTACTGAGGGTATTATAAAACTGGATAGTCGTTCGCCCAAATATATTGAATCGCAAGGTGACCACATTGAAAACCAATGCCGTATCTAGGGGGGGGGGGGCCGCGGGGGCTGCACCTCCTCCGAAATTGGTCACCACGTCAATTAAATCTGTTACATGGGGGAGCACCCTCCACAAGCAGGATTGAGTCAGCCCCCCCCCTAGATACGGCATTGGTTTTCAATGTGGTCACCTTGCGA
>JAHWFO010099716.1:15139-26010 GCA_023313115.1 Rhysida immarginata
CTGGATACGGTACTGTTGAAAAGTAAAAAAAAAAAGGCTAAAAAAATCTTGTGCTTTCTTTGTTAGGCTGAGGACAAAATGCTAGAAAATACGGGGTTAACAGAAATGTCTTTAACAAAATTGTTTTCTTAACGTAGGATCAGATTTGTTAAAATAAAAATTGTGGTTCCGATTTACATAAAAGATTTCATTGTAACCCCGCCCCACTCCCTTTGAGGGGGGGGGGGGTCGATTTTGGTGTCATTAGGTAGCTTTTTAAAAATATTGAACCCGTATCTTTTAATTTTTTGATCCGACGTGTATTCCTCGAGATATTCCCGTTTTTTAAAGTTCGTGTACCCTCTTCGATTTTTTTGTCGATTACAGCGCCATCTGTGGAAAAAAATATCAATCGTAGGTGAAATAAATATATTCTTTCCTGGAGAATCCAAATCTGCAATAAAAAAAATGGGCGTTCCCATTTAGGATTTTTGTTCCTAGGATTTTCCCTAGGGGATGGGGGTGGGGGTGTCAATTTTGATATACTAAGATAGCTCCCTTCGAGATGAATAAATTTCATTCAAAACGTTTTATGATCCAACGCGTAATTTTAGTGATGTTTCATTGTCTTCACTTAAAAAGACCCCCCAGTATATTATAGTTTATAATTTTGGTCACACAAAGACCAATTAAATACAAGTTATATCTAATAAATTCATGATTGTTAGAAACCTATATGGTTTGTATATTTCATTAAGTTCTTAGATACTGGTTTTCAGTAGCACATGATTAAAAATTTAAAATGGACACAGGATATTGAAACGAATAAAAGAATTGAATGTATCGATATAATAATGACGTACTTAGAAAACACATCATAGAAAAATAATAGAGTCCTTGAAGGGCAGTGGTCAGCTTGCCTAACCACATTTTCAAAAAATAATTACATTTCACGAGAGCAGTGGTGATACAACTATTAACCACTTATATAATTACTAAACACCTCAACAGATAGTGGTACAATCAAATTTTTAATTTTCACTTTCCTTTTTTATGGTACATATCTCGTTTTCTTGTTGCATGCATTATGGCGGGTGCGGTGTTTGCTTTTCTCAATTTGTACTAAGTAACCACAAAAGTTCTTGCCGTTTTTATGTTACCATAAAAGGAAGTGATAGAAGATATGCAAATGAGTGTACAGCGTGGTCCAAAATCTGTCAGGGGGGAGCAGGAAGATGAGACTGTATAATACAGGGCTGTTGGGCATTCACATCAATCACATCTTGTTGCAGAAGTGAAGACAAATGGAAGTATCGAAGGAGATGGTTAGGTGTAGTTTGCTTTATGACTTCAAGGTGGGTTTGTCAGCAGCAGCATCAAGTCGCCGATTGTGTCTTGCGTTTGGAGATTATTCTGTGAATGAACGCACTGCAAGTCATTGGCTCCAGAAATTCAGGTCGGGAGAAATTGCCATTTCTGATGAACCCCGTAGTCTAGTGTGTTTGGTGCACTAGACCCAAATGCTTCACTACAAGCTGCTATGAACCAAAGGCAAACCATCACTGGGGACCTGTACTTCCAGCAATTGGAACGTGTGCAACAGGCATTGCAGCAGAAGGGTCCAGCATTGGTGAATCGCAAAGGGGTACTCTTCCTTCATGACAATGCCTGGCCACGTGTGGCGCAGGTGGCAGGGAACTCATAGAGCGGCTGGGCTGGGAAACCTTGTGTCATCCACCTTACTCACCAGATCTTGCTCCAACGGATTATCACCTTTTCCATTCTTTGGACAACCATCTTCGTGGAAAATCCTACACCAGTGATACAGACCTGCGAAAGGCACACACGGACTTCTTTGAGTCCAAGACAGACAAGTTTTACAACCAGGGGACTGATCAACTGGAGACACGTTGGCATAAGGTGCTAGATGCCAACGGGGATTACTTTGGGTACTATTCGAGAAATGTTTTATTTTTGGTGTTTTTTCAATTGATCCAACCGTTTAGGAGATATAGGCCCTGAAAGTGTGGAACTTTTAAAGTTCTGAATTCAATTTTATCGATGAAGACAAAGAGAGAGAGTGTGGGTCTTACAGACATTCCTATTCTACTCTTTAATGGTCTTTAAGAATCCGAAGTCAGAATTTCAAAAATCCAATATTTTTCAATACACACTCACAGGCTCTACCTCCATAGGACTTATCTTATAAGCGGGTTGTCAGTCAACATCCAAGGCAGTTGACCGCAAAGGCACTTATTCCTCTAAGGAATATTGCGCCATACCCAAAAGAAAACCTAGAACTCCTAAAAGTTGCCAGATAGACTTAAAAAGTGAGTCAAGCTGCCTACGGGGTCCAAGTGAATGTCTTCAAGAAAGGTTAAACCAACCTTGAAGTGACGAAAATGTGTCAGAGCGACACAGTCAAAAAGAATGTGGTAGGCCGTTTCTTCCGCGAATCCGCATCTCGAACATATTTGCTCTTCCTGAAGAACTACCATTCTATGTAGATGTTTATGAAGTAAGTCATGACCAGTAAGAAAACCAATGATGATCCGTAATTCGTTTCTATTAAGTTGTAAAATGCCCGATGTTAGACTAAGAGAAGATCTCTTAATCATGAATCTGGCATGTTTTTGATCGGTGGCATGATCCCACCTTTCCATCATTTCTTGATGAGAGATAATATTTATCTCCCTAACTGCAGTTTGTCTGGAAATACCACAGAAAGGTTCCGGGCCAATAAAAGTAGACTTGGCACCCTGTTTAGATAAGGTATCTGCAACCTCGTTTCCGACAACAGCTTTGTGTCCGGGAACCCATTACAAAGTGACACTGTTGTGATGAGAAAGGTCCTGTCGGAGCTGCCGACATTCCAGAGTAAGTTTAGAATGGACCCTAAGGTTTGATGGCTTTAAGGGCTGCTTGACTCTCGCTGAGTATAAAGATACGTCGATGAACATAGAATTTATCTATACACAGCTGCAGGCAGTAAATAATGGCCAATACTCTGCCAATATCAGTAGCCCAGTGACCCAATCGATGAAAGCGGAGGGTTCTCGGACTGCCACGATAAATGCCCAGGCCTGAGAGGCCATGATGACGAGAGCCATCAGTGTACCAAATGATGACCCCCTTGGGAAAATGCCAACTCATCCCATCCGGCCCTGCCACGGGGTCAATTATGACCTCGCTCAAGGGCTCAGGGAGGGTCTGAGTAACTGTAATATCAGAAGGCATCTGAAGAATACACTGGTTAAAGTCTGGCTAATGAAAGTGTGAGACTTCACCTCAGAGAAGTCCACCCATAGCTCTTGACTACTCAGTCTATATGAATTTTTACTGGCAACACCTTTGATATTTATATCAGTGGAGTCAGAGAAAGTATAATTTCTAAAGCCTTGGTTGGCGTGGTAGAGACAGCACCCGTTATACTCAAACACGCCAGTCTTTGAAGAGAGGACAGCTTGGTTCAAACGGTCAGCTGCTCAGACTTACACCACCAAATTAGAGAGCAGTATATCAAAATAGGTCTAATCGCCGTGACATATAACCAGTAAATCATCTTGGGTGTAAGACCCCATGATTTACCAAGGGCTCTACGACAACGGTAAAGTCCAACTTTAACTTGATTAATTTTGTAATCAAGATGTTGGTTCCAAGTCAGTCTACTATCGAGGATAACCCCTAAGTATTTGACTTCGTTTCTCATAATGATCTTCTCACCAAACGGAGTTGGAATGAGATCATAAGAAATGGTTTCTCTTCGGCTTGTAAAGGGAATTAGAGTGGTCTTCGAGGGATTAACCCTTAAATTCCACTCTAAACACCATGATTGAACTTTATACAGAGCCGTTTGTACAAGATCAAAAATAGTGAGCTTGTCGATCCCAGAAACGTAGATGAGAATATCGTCTGCGTATCCCTGGGCGTAAATACCTTGGTCGTTAAGAAAGGAAATGAGATCGTCCACAACCAGGTTCCAGAACAGGGAGGAGAGAATACCACCCTGCTGACAGCCCCTGGAGGGACGGGCAACAATCTCCTCACCCAACAAGTCAGATATAATTATCTATCCGCTAAGAGGACCTGAATCCAGTTGCGGATTAGTGGAGAAATTGCTTTGGCAGTTAAAGCTTTAGCAATAGAGTCCTAGGAAGTGTTATCAAACGTTCCCTCAATATCGATAAAAACAGCTAGAGCAAACTCTTTATACTCCAGAGTTTTTTCGATCCTTACCACCAAATGGTGTAGAGCTACCTCCGTAGATTTGCCAGACTGATAGGCAAACTGATTAGCGTGAAAGGGACCAAGAGTCCAAAAATCTTCTCTAATTTGTCCATCAATATTCTTCTCAAAGCACTTAAGCACAAAGGAAGACAGACTGATCTGTCGAAAACTCTTGGCTAAGTCATAGCAACCCTTACCGGGTTTCGGTATGAAAATCACCTTGACTAGCCTCCAGAGATTAGGAATATAACCTAGAGCTAAACTAGCCCTTGAAATTAAACACAGGATCGGCGAGATTACGTCTGATACTTGTTGAAGTACCGGAATGGTCTCATCCAGCCCAGGTGATTTATAAGAATCAAGGGATCTAATTGCCCAAATGACCCTACGAAGAGTAATTACCAGGTCCACGATGTCCTGACCATTGAGTCAAGATACACCGGATCCAACGGACCAATGAGCTCAGCACCTGGGAAGTGAGTTGTAATCAGAGTCTCAACTTAGAGCTTTAGAGCTTTTTACTATTTATTAAAAAGAAAAAGTATCTATTTTAATGAAAAGCTATAGCAAGAAAGACATTTATATAAAATATTTATTTTATAAATTTATTTTATAAACATTATGTATGAAAAATAATTTATGAAAATCATCCGATATATGATTTAATCAAATTGCTTTTCGAATAATCTTATCAGTTTCATAAATATCGTCGATTTTTTTGAATAAATTACATGAAGAATAAATCTTAAATAAATGTATTTGGGGCCCCCAGACACATGTTTTCTTTCCTGCACAACAATCTTAATCTTTTCCATGGAGTAGTTTAATCACTTAATCCCTTAATCCCATGATGGTGATTTCTGTCCTGTCATTTGGCAAGAGAGTTGTCGATTTCTCCTGTGTCTATTTTTTTTAATATATTTCTTTAAAAAATGGTCAATTTATGTGTAATTTATTATCTTTTTAGCCCAATTAATAACATTTAATGATTTTAGTTGTTTTCAGAACTGATTGTTACAGTTTTAAGTCAGTTTTCACGTTTTCTTTTGTGAACTACATTTTCGTGTGCGCCCAGGAACACGGAAGTTGCAAGGCTCAATCAGCCAATAGAATTGCACTTCACCATGTGCTTTTGTTTACATCCCGCGCAAGCTAACGATGGATCGAGTATAGGAAGATGTTGCTGAGGTTGGCGACAGCCGGTTTCTTATGTTGAAGATTTGCTTGCAGGCACTTCAGCATTAGATGATGTCTTTTCAGGTGGTTTCTCTATAACCTTAGCTTGGATCTGACAGTCCAATATACAAAAGCCATTTCCTGTTTCTCAGAATCCTCGCATCCAGTTCAGGGATGGATAACACAATGGTTATTCCTTGATCCTCAAGTTTGAGGTTAAGATACCCCATTGTGTAGGCGATATATTCGTATTCTGGATATCAATTCTTTTCAGGATTTCCATACCAGAATATTTCTTGAACATCTCTGAGGGTTTCCAGAAAAGCTTGGTGGTTTTGACGATTGTCTTCGCCTCACCAACCAAGAGAACCTGTCCTTCCCAGGGATTGATACACTTGATTATAGAAGTCAGCCAATCAGTTGTGTCTTGGTCAGCACAGGGTAAAATAATAGCTCTGGCCTCCAGATGACAGTATTTAAATTAGGGTCCTGTGCCAGAAGGCACTCCTCCATATGATTCATCAGTAACTCTTGGAAGGCCTCCAACTGCTGCTCATTGAGCTGCTTGTCTGGATAGCCTTCCAGAACTACTGCCATTTTGATTGTGGTTTTGGGTCTTTTGCGAAGCTTCTTGCCCTCTGATGAAGAAGTGTTACCCTCTGACCTAGGTCTTTTGGTCGGGGTGTGCACCTCCTTAACAGATGGCTGTGGGCCAACCTTAGGCGTTGTGGCCTTAGTGCCCTCCAACCGTTTCTTTCTGGACTTACGGCGTTTAGCCGCCCCAGAAAGTGATTTTGATAGAGGCTTGCCACTGCCTTCACCCGAGGTCTCCCGCTCTACAGCAGGTAGCGCCTCAGGTTTGGGAGTGGCAAACTTATCTGTGTCAGGTGACTCGACTGAGGTCATTACAACCTCATTGGTGTCACCTGTAGTGTCCTGTTTCCCCGAAGGGTCCTCAGATGGGGTAAAAAGCTTACTATCCATAAAAGGTAGTAGGGACGCAGGATTGACGGTCCATCCCGGGAGTACCTTCATGCCGGGATAAGGCAAAATACTCCGGAATGTCCTCAGGTAGACAGGAGGCTCCGTGAGGGACACTTTAACCGAAGTGCCATCCACCCATCGGCACGAGTCGCATGACACCTTGGGTTCGGGAGTTGGTTTGCGTCCCCTTATTGGTTATTCGGGGATGTCCTGAGTTTAACAACCTAGGGTTTCCGGCTATCCGCCATCTGCCGACGGAAATCCAATAACCGCTCAAGCTTTGAGTCCATAGGACTGCTGCCCCCAAGATTTTGCTTGTGCACTAAAAAATTTTGAATTTTTGAAATTCTGATTTCGGATTTCTAAAGGCTATCAAAAAGTAGAATAAGAATGTCTGTAAGACCCACTCTGTATCTCTTTGTCTTGATCGATAAAATTGGGTTCAAAACTTTAAAAGTTCAACACTTTCAGCGCCTCTATCTCCTAAACGGTTGGATCAATTGAAAAACCACCAAGAATAAAACATTTCTGGAATACAGATGAAGGGCAAGAAAAGAGGAATGAGGAATACAACAAGATCAAGGAAGCTGCTATCTTCAATGGTTTTAAAACTGAAACATTAGACAAACTTATAAAGAGGCAAACTTTCAAGATGAAGATAGCAAGATACACAACCCCCACCGCTTGCGCCCATGGAAAAGATAAAAGATTAATCAGCATACCCTACAATAGAAACCTGACTAGCGGCATTGAAAGGATTTGCAAAATGTTCAACCACACACTCAAAAGACTCCTCGGCAACACACTCAAAAGACTCCTCGGCAACACCAAAGATCAAATAGAGACACATGAAAGATCCAGGATTTATGAACTCCAATGCGGGACATGTGATCTTAAGTATATTGGCCGGACGCGCAGAAGAATAAAGACGAGGATTAAAGAGCACTTTGATTACATTAGTAATTATAGACCAGAGAAATCCTCTGTTACGACCACATATTGAAGACAGAACATGAGTTGAAAAAGAAAAACGTAAAGATTTTACATGTAGTGGACGACTCCAAAAAATTGAATTTTTTTGAGTCCATGGAGATCTTGAAGAATCATGGAGACAAACTGATGAATCATGATAATGGACCTTAAGATTTAACAGTATGGAAATCCATATTAAACTTTGTAAAGTAAGCCATATTCCAATTCTGATCCAGGAGGAACTTAGCTCTCTACTAAGTCCGCGTTTTTAGAGCCAATCAGGTTCTAAGTTTGGTTGTTAGACTGTTACATTTTTGGATAATCTCTCTGATTGGTTTATTTCTCTTATAAATACCTGTACAAAGTTTGTTATTTGATTCATACTGAAGATGGCTATAGCCGAAATGTATACATCTATAAGGATTAAAAACAATTTTTGTGGAAATGTGGTATCCGCCCTTCATCTGTACACAAGTATCCACAATTCGCCAAGGTCAGTTAATTATGTTGTTTATATAATTTTTGCTATTTCTCGAATATTGTGTACAATCTGAATATACCATTAAAAATAGGGGTTTCTTTTTAAGATTTCAAAGTTACCCCTCCCCAGCCCCCCTCACAAGGGGGGGAGGGGGGTAATTTTTTGGCTAATGAATTTCCCCCTGAAATAATTCGCTTTTGATTTTGGACATTTTTGAAGTGAAACTTCTTATGAGGCGACAACGACTTGGGGTGTGAAATGCTTAGAATCAAATGCTTTTCGCGTTACGGAAGTGACGTATTCCAACAATCCAACCTTCATTGTTTCCAACAAACGGAAAACACTGATTGTTAACATCCGAGATGGAGCGTGACCACCGAGAGCGAAGACCTCCGCATTGAAATGTAATACATTGTTACTGCATCATCATTGTTAGTGCAAATGCAGGGCTTATTGTTATTATTATTTTTATAATTGTAGTTATGTGAATCAAACGGAGAGTTCGGCCCCAAAAACAAGTGTAGAACGCATGAGAGTGTATAGAGCTCGTAAACGAACTGAAGAAGCAATTTCAAACAAAAAAAAACATAAAACGGAAGCTAAAATATCTATACGAGGGGTACACAATTTTCGAGCTCGTAAAGAACAGCAGTTAAGATCGAACCCGCCATATACATCTGCAAAAAGGCACAAAACAAAAATACCGTGAATATACCATCATATATCAGTGTTTCCCAACCTTTTTTGTGCTATGCCCCACCTAAACCTTTCTAAAATTTTTATGCCCCCCCCCCCAAAATATATACATAATTTCCAATATTTAAAAATTGAAATGTTCATTGAAGAAACATCAATGAACGACTAAGAGTCGTCATATGATTAACTTAAACTATGAAGGTGGGGCGTGGGCCCCACGGTTGGGAAACACTGCCATATATGATCCCACAACAAAGGCATTAATAAAATAATGCAAAGCGGTGATGCACAGTGTTATTTATCAACGATGTTACTGAATTTTTGCAGTCGGTCGTTTAGTGTTGCCATTTCTTTCGGATTTTTTTGAATTTGTCTTCAGATTCGGATAGACCAACGAAAATTAGAATAGGAATTGGTTCAAGAACCTGCGCACTAGGTGCTAGAACCTGCTGGCTGTAAGTCAAGCTGTAAGTTATAAAATGAAACGGACAGCCCGCCGCAAAGTAGTTTTCCGTTATAATTTTACGATATATATAACATACCGGAAAACTCTTAATTATAACGGAAAACTCGCTACCGCAAACTCGCTATTAACTAATTTTTGATTGGCTGACTTATGCCAAAAACATAAGTCTAATTCAGAGTTTTTCCTTAGAGTTAGAGTTTGCCGATATAACTTAAAGTCATAATTCGAAATGTTATAACGGAAAAGTCGCTACCGCAAACTCGCTATTAGAGAGTTTAAGTGACACGTAAACGCGAACATGACGCGAACGAGTGTGATGTTTTCCATCTGATATGACGTAGTCTTTTCATTGTTTAGAATTGTAAACAATGAAAAAGCCATCATTTCAGATCGGAAACGTCACACGCGTTCGCGTCACGTTCACGTTTACGTGTAACTTAAACTCTCTATTGTTGATTTAACGAAGTCAATCCGTATGTTCGTGTGTAATGTCACTTTTTGTTAACATCGTTCTGGCAATGCAGTAACTCGCATTTCCAACCTCCCTCCCCCCCATTAATAATTTTTTGATGAATTGTAGTGCTAGAGACGTCCTTTAAATGTCAAAAGTACACATTTTAGTTTATAGTATAATAAAGTACACAGTCCAATCACATTAAAGTGACACCCCCTACTTTCTACATCAGCGGAAAATGTTTAGGTCCAGAAGGTACGTACCAGTATCAAAGGTGGGGGGATATAGGAAGGGTGTCAGAGGGAAGCAGAAAACATTGCAATCATTGGAGTCATGGCGACACGTAGCGATTTATCTGAACTCCAAAAGGGCATGATCATCGCCTTCCGAATTAAGGGCGGCAGTATTTCCGAAACTGCTAGTTTTGTGAAGTGTTTGTGTGCCCCGGCAGTGAAAGTATACCGTGCATGGCAGAAAGGCAATACCCCAAATCAGTGACATACAGTCAAGTGACACACGGGCCATACTTGACAGGGGTGAACGACGGCTATGGAGATACGTGCAACCGTGGACCTCCCTGATGAACCAGGGGGCTACCAAACGTGTATCCTCAACGACAGTTCACCAAACGTTGCTGCGTATGGGGCGGGTTCAACGACAGTTGAGACGGCGGTTCGTGCACCAATGCTGACGGCTGTCACCAGCGACAAAGACTGACATTTGCACGCTAGTACCGCAACTGGACAGCGACAGAGTGGCGAAAGGTGGCTTTTTCCGATGAATCATGGTTTATGCTCAATCGGACAGATGGGCGATGGCGTGTACGGCGTTCAGCGCCAGAAAACAAACACCTTGCAACACGTACCGCAAGGGTCCAGGCCGGAGGAGGCAGCGTTATGTTCTGGGGAATGTTTTCATGGTATTCCCTGGGTGCATTCATCATTGTAGACGGCACCATGGATCAACGAAAGTGCGCATCTGTCCTCTCGGACCATGTCCACCCCCTACATGCAGATTGTGTTTCCTCAGCTCGATGGCATCTTTCACCAGGACAGTGCGAAGTGCCATACAGCGCGCAGTGTCCGGGCACGGTTCGAAGAGCGCGAGGTTGCGTGTACGGTATTCCCCTGACCCAAACTCCTCGGATTTAAACCCCATGGATCATTATATTTACAAATATATACATATTGTTTCGGTGTCTTCAACTGATGGTGTACGATCAGAAAAGTCGCTTTTAATCGTTTTCGGAATGGTTAGTGTTCGTTTTTGAAAAGTATGACATGATCCACAAAGGAAGAACGGTCATCCTCAAAATCACTGTCTTCTTTGATGCTTTCGTAATTGTGTTCACATGGTGCTGCGTCGTCGAATTGCCTCCGGAGTTTATACACCTGCTTAGATAAAAGTTTCAATTTTTACATTTCAAATACTTTGCC
>JAHWFO010099717.1:0-14991 GCA_023313115.1 Rhysida immarginata
AACCATACAAGTATTGGCAGATGTTTAATGGTGTAATAGCATTAATGCTAAATGACTGAATACTGTATCAGGTTAATCGTTGAAGAATTGCTTTGATGAGGTGGCCTCGCTGTTGCAGTATTTGCTTTTGTATTTCAGTGCCAAATGTATATAAACAGACCTTTCATTTGTAATCTCTGAATTTTAAACACATATTATTCAATAAATTAATTATATAAAACCTTGGCATGTTTTTTTCATTTATATTGGTGATAGATAGTAGAAATAGGCTGGAAAATAAGGGTCCCCCCGCTATTCCCTATAGTTTTCTATGGCGTTCGTCTGCTCCAACCGTCCAGTTGACGTCACACGTCAGCAGCCAATGACCATCGATCACCCCGATAGAGGCCACCTTCTCTTTAACAACCTTGGGTTCACACAATGGCTAAGGTCAAAAACTCTCACCGGTGAGAAGAGTTAGCGCTTGGTCGGTCAGAAATCCCGGTGAGAAAACTGTGACGTCATTTTAACGCGGTCAGAAACACGAGTTAGTGCTGCTATGCCTAACCGGTTAGTCTCACCGTCCTCACCGAGAAAAAGACGGTTAGCCCAGTGAGAAATTACGTCATCATTCTCTCACCGGTGAGGGTTTTTGACCTTAGCCAACGATATGAAATGAGTAGATCGCTCATAAGCTGCTTTCAGCGCCACCAACGCGTCCCCATTTGAAAGCCTGTCGGCCATTGCTTTGGTTGGCAAAAAATGGCCTTCATCGTATGCTTACGTTTGAAGTTTGCGTAGACAAACACAGTAAAACTCAATGCCGATTTCTTGTCTAGCTTTAGATTATAGTAATAGATATATTAAAGGTTCACCACTGACCTTTCATAGGTGTATTTTTATCTTCCTGCGTCTTAGAATGTTTTTCTCATGTAAAAATCCTGGTCGTGGTTGTTGATACATGAAAGATGTCGATATTCAACCATGTTACCGTCGTTTCAGTGATACCAGAATGATTGTTTAAAGGTATTTATGAAATTATATACCGCATTTATTAAAAAGCATCTAAATTTGGGAGAGGTCGCTTAAGAAATTTCAGACTACAAGCACGACGTTGGTGGGGGGGGGGGTGCTTTCTCAGCTAGCGACAAAGCGGATATATAGTAGTGGCGCTTTGGCTGGCGATGTTGTTCTGCCAACCACAGTAATGGCGCCTACACTACATTCAACATCGTAACACATGTGAGCACTGTTACGATTTTGAATGTATAACTCGGAAATTATTTGTTGGAATACGATTAAATTTTAACGGCGTACATAGTTTTATGTACCCTATTATTTCTCCGAACCTGAGTTATTAACTTGTTGATCTTGGTGGGCATTTTTATTTCTGTTCATATTTCAGTTAGCGTTCAAATTCGGACCCGTGTCCATATGAACTTTTTTGCTTAGAATCAGCAATACTACCTCCCCTAAAAGTTTGTAACAGTATTTATGAAACACCCTGTATATTGTTATAACTTTTGCTATAATTCTAGCCGGCCAGGTGGCCGAGAGGGCTAGGGCGTAGGCTGTAACTTTTGCAATAATTCTATAACTTTTGCTATAATTCTAGTTCTCGAGTCCGCCTGTCCGTGGGTTCGAATCCCGCCGTGGGCATGGATGTTTGTGTTTATCCCGGGCTGCGTACTGTTATAACTTGTGTAAAAGGCGCAAAATGGCCTTTGTAGTCGACGCCAAAATTTCTAGAACCAACCCCCCCTATAATTCCACTACTGTGGGGCAGGGATGAGATTTTAAGTCTTGTATCGATGTTATTTTTTTTTTATTTTTAGACAAAAAAAACCAAACAAACACTGTTTTGAAAACGTTCTGTTTGCTTTAAATTTTAAATTTTGATTTTTTTCCCCTTGATCAAGAAATAAAACAAGTCTCAAGATACTTAGTGGCTTCCTGGTAGCTTTGCTCTTGAAATGATCTGCTTTATCAGTAGTTTCCTGTCTTCAGCAGACTAAAAAAAAAATTGACGGAGGCTCTGGTGACTGCCAAAGCCGCGGGTTTTTAAGCCGTAGAACTACTACTGTATGTTATTATTGGTTACCGTCAGTGTGTATTTTTTGGCGAAAAAAGAACAAAATTAAAAGAAAAAAAGTTACTATATTCAATTACATTACAATTTTGTGAAGAATGGGTCTGTGATATGAAAAGTAACAATTGATATGAAATGGGGCATACCTGCCGTATTGATATTCTACCATTGAGTTATTCTAGATACAGTCTTGTATTGTTTTCCGTTTGCACAAGTAATTGGGCCAGAACTCCCCTTTTCATTTTGGGTTTTAAAATAAGTAAAGCGAAATCCTCGACACCCCCCCCCCCCGTAATTGTTTTACCCGCCTACCCCAACCCTCTCTCCCCCTCGAGTGTTCTTCTAAGCTTCTTTAATCATTATACACACAGTCCTGAAGAAAGCCACGGCTGATCCACGAAAACATATATTATTTTAGTCAGATTTGTTGTTTTGTTTTAAGAAATTAACAAAACTTCAAAGTTCATTTCTTAAAATAATTAATCTGCTTAAAATAATATATATTTTATTATTTTACAACGTATTTTTAATAGAAAACTAGTAGCGAACCCACCCGTTTGTATAATCGGGAAATAACCCATTGTTAGATTTTTTCTTTGTTGTGGCAATGTCCACCGTCGCTGATTTTATATAAATGACTAACTGATATACCCGGTGTTGCTCGGGCTCTTTTTTGATGAAAGTTTGCAATATCTGAATGGGAATATATAGTAAAAATTAACACATTAAAACAGTAAAAATTCATATAGAAAAACCGAAAAAAACTTTTAAAATGTTCCTCATGGATGGCCCTGTAACAGTTCTCCCCTGTTCGTGTTGGAATGTTGTGTATAGCTGAGCGAGTTTACCCATAGTGCAGGAGAAACAATGTGTATGGCTACGAAATTGGGAGGAAATAGAATGATAATGATACAATAGTTTGATCTGACGTTTTTTCAGCCCTGGCTATGGCTGTAGTTCTTCTATTTTGTGTGACCTGACCATTAAAAATTCATTTGTTTATCTAAAAATTCCACAATTCCAAAATTCTCTTCTTGGGTGGCGATGGATGTACATGATCGTTTGTGTCTGTGTATTCTGCAATTCCAACAATTGATAAATTGTTAGGAAATAAAGAAATTAAACTGGAGCAAACTCTAAGCATCAGGTAAATGATATTAATCAGAAAAATGGATAGAAAAATTCTGCGACTTGTATTCGAACCTGGAACCTCGACTGTCATGGTCGACGCCTCTACTAATTAGGCTATCGCAGACACCTGAACAGCCATGCTATCACTAAGTGTCTTAAAGACAACCAAGTAGTCTTTACCTAACGTTTGGTGTTTGCTCCAGTTTAATTTCTTTTTTTCTTATTGTGTGTTCATCAAACTTTCTGATGGTTTGGATAGGAGAAATTCACGATCTGTGAACCGGGTGTCCACCTCCCATTGGGCTTTCCTTCTTGACAACTTGGTTGTCTTTAAGACAACATGGCTGTTCAAGTGTCTGTGATAGCCCAATTGATAGAGGCATCGACCATGACAGTCGGGGTTCCTGGTTTGAATCCAGGTCGCGGAATTTTTCCATCAATTTTTCTAATTGGTAAACTGTTGCAATTCACACTCTGCTCTCGAGCAGTATCCACACTCTGCTCTCGAGCAGTATCTAGAGCAATATCCACACTTTATGAGGATGTTTAGCAGATGAGGATATGGCGCTGTTCTGGTATAGTTGTTATGAGTCTTTGGAATACTGGTGGAAGTGAACAGAAGTCACAACAAGAACAACAGGAAACCACTATTCCACATCAGATGTTTATTACAACGTATGCGCATTTCGGCAGCCAAGCTGCCGTCCTCAGCGTATACAAGAACTTGATCAGACCAGAGAAGTTCTGAGATAGAGTGGTCTTCTCATAGATAGTGGTTTCCTGTTGTTCTTGTTAATCTGTGTCCACAGTTTCTGGCTTCATCTCCTTCTATGAAGAGAAGTCTTCCATACCATTAGGCGAAACTTTAAATTATGGTCAGGAAATTAGAAAGCCCGAAGAATATTATATTTTATAAGAGAGTGGTCAACGATTTATGCATGTAAGTCGGGTGTCCTCAAAATATTTTTGTTAATGAAGTTTACAAAATGATCAGTCTTAAGATTCATTTACATGTCTTAATGAAATGTCTTACATAGATAACTATTTGATTGGTTGAATCTGGTATATTTTCTCCAATTTTTGTATTTAATGCCATATCATTTTTAGAATTCTGTGTTGCTATCACTACTGTTGAAACAAACAGAGCAGTCTATTGTTGCACAAACTTTGCCTTGCATTGTTCGTTAAGAGATATATATTTTTGGTCCATAATTTGAATTTAAATCCATGAATTATTATCGATAAATATTATTTTTTCGAAATCTCATGTAGACAGTGACCTTCCTCTTGCTTTGAAGATCAAATTTGCAAATTTCATCAAGATTGGACTATAGATTTATGTAAGAAAGAAACACACATGGACCTATCTGATCGCTATGCATCTCAAATTGGCTAGACCAATCTTGATGAAATTTTTCATGGTAATTCCGATGGACCCTGGGAAGGTTTTAGGTAGGTCATGGTGGAGATATCACGCTATATGGATAGCACACTCTACAATTCGTTACCCCCTCCCTAAAAGATGTTAATATGGTTAATTATGTAGTGCCACACCAGTAAATGTGTTACGTTTTGTAGTGCCACACCAGTTAATATGTTAAGTATACAATGCAACACCAGTTATTACGATGGCGAGCATAAAATTCACTTAAATTTAACTTGCTGTAACTTTTGATCCAGTGGCTCTTTTGGTGAATCTTTTGCTTATTATTCAAGACTCAACCTTCCTCTTTCCAACGAGATAATGACCATAGTTGTAGGATATAGTGATAGAAAGATATAGACTGAGATATGTACATCACTTTTTGAACGAAAAATCGCGTCTGAATTTTTCCTCGGCTGCACCCCTGATAGACGTAGTTCTACGTCAAAAACAAACGTACGTGGTATGTTCCGCTAATTTCCTTAGAGTCACTGTTTTCTAAGGTTTTCTCAAAGTACTCGATATATCGATATTGTAAAAAATCATATCCAGTATTTTATAGATATTTAAACAATTTCGATGTTTCGGTATATTCATGTTATCAATGCCTATTTTCGAAAGCTGGAAACATTATTACTTCTACTAGAAACTCACAGAGTTCTAGAAAGCCAAATATTAAATATTTTAGTTTTTTTTCAGTCTGTCCGATAAATATATGAATCATTAACTGCTGTTTGTTTCCTGTATTTTTAAATGAAATTTTGTTATGAACACTAGTTGCTATATCTTATCAATGAAAACAAGATTGCAATTTTTAATCTCTCTCTCTCTTTATTTTATTTTATTTTATTTTATTTTTTTTATTTTTTAATTATTTTCCACGATGGTGGTAACGAAACGTGCATCTTACAAAATGTGAGCAAGTCTTTGTTTTTTTTTTTTCAAAATGAAAAATAAATTATTAAATTAAAGTAATTGTTAAATATCGAGTATTTGATAATACTCATTAAGAATAATACCGATATTTTGAATATTGAATTAAATTCCATCTCGAAAATCTCTACTGTTTTCTTATACAGTGACACTATAGTTTCCTCTGTACACAGCGCCACTTCCTCAAACGGAAATTATGAGAACTATATTTTCTTTTGACACCTATTTAGTGAAATGACCAGGCCTTTTACATATACGGTGGCTACGGTAATACCAAGCGCTCGTTCATAAACTATTTTATATATGAATGCTGATATTCCCTATTGCTAACAAACTAATCCCTGTCTCATATTTTGTACCTATATCCATAATTTAAATTGAATAAAGAATTCATTTGTTTATTAAAAGCGGCGTCTCTCCTGGTTGGTTTGGTTTGGTTTGTTTGGTATTAACGTCCTTTTCAACTGCTATGGTCATTTTAGGACGGCGTTATAGGGGCCGCAAATTTTGTCTCGCAAGAGTTCTTTAACGTGCAGCCGGCAAACGACTACACGGGACCAACGGCTTTATTTCCCTTCCGAAGGAAGTGCGTGATCTCAGGATTTTCCCCCCTGAAAAAATCCTCGTCGTTCTCGGCTGGGGTCGAACCCGCGTCTTCGGGCATCGTCTCTCCTGGGTTTTATCTGATTAAGCGCATGTTAGCTTTAAGAGGAATTGGTGGGCACTCTGGGAACAAGTCATTTGTCAGAATAAAGATTGGTGTTTAATTAAAGAATTTGATATAGGCTTATTGCGGGACACAACAGATTTTAACTAGCCATAATTTTCTCCTTGCAACACTTGTAGGAAAACGAAAAAGCCTCCCACCTTTTTCGGAGCGATTACTGCAGTCGGGAACGCAGCAAAAAGGCATCGTCTGCTCGTTAAAATTCGATGTTAATAATCTATTTTAAAAGGTCAAGTGATTAAAGTTTCAATTACATACAACAAAAAGATCAGCAAACTAAACAAATAAAGAAAATTCTACCATTACCAAGCGAGACTCTAAATATCTTACGAGTATTTGTGCAAAAACCATGTGTTTTCCTATGTGTGGCTGAGTACTTCCGGATTCAAAATGGCGAGTTGTCACTACCCTTGTCCGCGCTTATCTAGGCACCCTATTCTAGCTTAAAGCTCTGGAAATACAGTCATTTCAAGCGCGGCGGCCATTTTGGGCTGTAACCTCTGATCTCTCCTGCACGTATTATGAGAATCAGTTGCATAATTTTAACGGGGATTATTCCCCCCCCCCCCTTTCTTGTTTTACTAAGATCATTGAAAAGTATGCAACTTTTCCTCATAATACGTGCAGGAGAGATCAGAGGCTGCAGCCATTTTGGGCTGATTTTGCTCAGTTGTCTGTACTTTTACATCCAGAGCTTTAATTCTAGCTTCATTTATATCGCCCTCTCTTGATGAGAAGAGGCAACATTATGCTCTTTCGACATATAAATATTAAAATTTCTTCAAAATGTTGGCAATAATAGCCTTCCACCGCACTTGTATATACTAATCTGGCCTGCTCTTTCCATTTCTTTCAATTTTAGCCATTTTCGCAAAGATTTTAATAAGCAAGATAAAAATCCTCGCTCTTGTAGCATGCATTACTATTACAAGTGGGCTCCGTAATGGCGGTCGAGTCAGCTAGGATAAATATAGTAACTCTAGACCAGGGGATTAAAAGACCGTGGTCAATACCACCTCTACTGAAAGCCTGAGCGCGAAAACGTCATACATTATTACATTATCAAGCGGAGTCAAAATTTATTGTAGAAATACGATTAAACAAGGCTCCGTATGATGATGTAACAATGTATAATGTTTCCGCGCTCAGGCTTTGAGTAGGGGTGGTGTTGGCTCGGCCCCGCTGTGAAATATATTGTCAAATCCATTGTCTCTATTCTAATAAATAATTATTGTAAAA
This sequence comes from Rhysida immarginata, assembly GCA_023313115.1. Lineage (NCBI taxonomy): Eukaryota > Metazoa > Arthropoda > Chilopoda > Scolopendromorpha > Scolopendridae > Rhysida > Rhysida immarginata. The sequence continues at coordinate 7,522 of JAHWFO010099717.1, forward strand.
ACCGAAATGATCCTATAAAATGGAAGAAAATTTGTAAAAAATTAAAAACACTAGAGCACTGAAATATTCATAATGTTATAAATTTTATTTATATTTTGTCAAATAAAATGCTTTACCATAAACCAGTCAAATAGTTAGCATTTTTGTATCATTTGTTTTTATTTTTATGAAATTTAAATTGTAGCGGACTTCACTTTTATGATTTATGTAGCTCCAACCCAGGTTGTTTATGACGCAGTGAGCAGGCTATGAGCAGTGAGCAGGCTCTTTAGTTGGTGTTGCCCTGGCTCCCTTTCATTTACTTAACTCGACATGAGCTATGAGCTTCGAAGTCCTTACGGGGTTACTTATAAAGTAACACGTTATACAGTATATCTAAAATCTAAAAGTATGAATAAAATGTTTTTATTCACGAGAAATGAAGAATATTGAAAGTTTCTTACTTTCATCATCAGTTATGGTTCTATTAAATACTTCGACATCTTTCATTGTGCCTTGAAATCCTGTTGTCTTATCGAATCGTCCTCCTACACTGTCTTGATCTTGACCAAGGGCTATGACACCATTACCATCAACTGTTTGATTCGTTATTTTGTCACTTCTCATTATACCGAATAATTGACCGTATCTGTAAATTTTCGCTGATCCAAGTGCTGAAAAGTATATATAGCAAAACTGTATCTCCTTATTCAGTTCGTATGGAAATACGATATGATTGATATTGTCATGCGCATTATTTATCCAGATTTCGGTGAGACTAGGAAGATTTTCGAGAACGATATCATTCGTTTCTCTTGGGACTGCATAGGAGAAGTACGTGGCCTTCTCTCGCCGTTGATTGACGCGAAAGCAGATGGTGAAGTTCTTGGTGCCATTGAGAAAAGGGACGTTCCGCATCAGAGCTGATGCCTCATTCTCTTTGTCTGAGAATCTGACTTGGTAATTTTTGATTTGGGATACGACGATTCCGGAAATCAAGAGCCAACTTAAAATATGATAAAGCATGACTGCTGTTGTTATTTAAGTTGACCAAGGTTAGCTAACTCGCATTTGGAAGAATTCTCCGAGATAACATGCCCTTATATATGTAATGAAGGGGAATAAGTTTCTCCAACAGCTGTTACCATCAAACGAAGTTCAAGCACGAATCAGAGAATGACTCGTGTGTAATTTATTTATGGAAAGTACAACATGTGAGATTGTCACGCTTAAAATGAGCATGCGCAGTGGAAAGAAATTTACAGACGGAGGTAGGATGAAAATTGTCGTTAATGATATAATTTATTTTAACAATAAAGAAAAAAAAGATCGTAATATGCATGAAGCAGGACTTCGTTAGCTGACGCTACCGAAACGAAACAAAAATAAAAGATGTACAAGCAGAACCTTTTACACGAATTTAAGAGAGTTGAGGAGGATTATACCTCACCATGTTTACATAATTAACATTCAGCAAATTATTGCTATAGGCGCGTACATATATCATATAAATAAATATATATATATAGGAATTCTTGCTTGGCTGACGTAGTCTGACACTCGTCACCTGGCCACCGTAGAATAACTCACTCATAGATTACGGCGAAGCTACGGCGAGTTTTGTAATGGTACAGCTACCCTAGGAGAAAATAATAAAACTAGGTGTACATTAATAACCTCTCCAAACAATTTCCCGCACCAAATCCCAGTACACAAACCTAAGACCACTTATTTAAAGTTTTGTACCTGTCAAATTCTATAAGAGAGCAGACGGGTAAATTCCACCCAATTCCTTCTCTAGAAAAGCTAATAAGCCCCACGGCATAACATATAACATGCCAGCCTCTGCTTCTGGCAACTTAAATGCTTTTGCAACGCTCAAACGGATAAAATCCTATCCCGCCGCAATTCCAAGCAAAACTAAGGCGTGCCAATAACCTTTAGGCAGAGACGCATTTATCGAGCGCCCCAGTTCCTGAATTTGCAATTCTATGCTTGTCTACGCGCAAGGAAAATAAAAAGACCCATGATCACGATTGACGTTCTCAAGCGCACGCTCAAGCGATTTCGGCTGCCGATCCCGCTGCTTCGCTGCGAAGATAGCCACGAAACCTCTGTACCTCGACGGCAATGGGAATCGTCCTGTGGCGCTGAAATCACAGCAACCAACTTGCACTCACATGAAGTGGCGTTTTGTCCAATATTCCCTGCTGCATTTTCGAAGGACGCAACCTCTTTAAACTGGGTTTCCTCCAGCTTGCAAACTCTTAGCGCTTTTGCCTCGCTCGCTCTCTGCCCTCGTTGACTTATGCACGCTTGCTCACGCCTTGAACTGGGTTTTCCTTCGCGTACTTTTTGACGCAGACATCTTTCCCAGCGTACGTACGCTTACTCCTTCTCGATCCCACTGACCTAGAGCCAAGCACTTTACTTCCTGACCTCATATCCTATTCTTGACATAGTTTTCGTTGAACGTCATTCCGCTCAACCAGTAGCCAACGAGAAAGACAGGCTCCGGCGCGGAAAAATCACCTGACCATACTAGTCCGAGTAACAATGTAACTTTCATTGTTTCCATCTTGGATTTTAACAATCAATATTTTTTCGTTTGTTGGAAACAATGAAGGTTGGATTGTTGGCCGGAGTACTATGATCAGGTGAATTGTCCGCGCTGGGGCCTGTCTTTCTCGTTGGCTACGGGTTGAGCCGTAGCCAACGAAAAAGACGGCCCCCGGCCACAGAATAACACAGAATCGAGGGGTCTCCCAATACCCTGAATCTTTGACAAGTTAAAATGAATCTCTGTGAATCTCATCGAATCTGTTTTGAATCCCATGTTTTTTGAATCCTGAATCTAAATTCAGGAGCCGTTAAAAACGAGACAAGAAAAAATTCCTATACAGGGTGTAAATGGACGACGTTTCACAAATTTAAGGATATGTAGAGGATGAAACTCTGAGCAAAAAAGTCTAGTCGCGTTTTTCGATCTGAGGCTCCGTTAAAAAGTTATAGCGCTAACAAGGGAATCCCTCGAACATGTATGTCACAGATTTCCACCAAATTGAAATATGTTATTCATCTGAAGCTACTATAGATGCTTGCAAAATAAGAGAGTGCGAAATTGTGTTTCTTTTAAAATAAACCGCGAAAACGAAAAAAATTCAGCATACATAGACATACAAGGACTCCATTGTTAAAGCGGTTAGGCTATGTGGGGTTCCCTTGTAAGTTAAAAATTGCTCAGCGTCTGTACCAAGATAGATTTCCGGAAGCGACGTCACGAAACTTTAAAGCGCTTTAACTTTTAACGGAGCCTCAGATCGAAAAAAGGGGACTAGACTTTTTTGCTCAGAGTTTCATCCTCTACATATCCTTAAATTTGTGAAACGTCGTCCATTTACACCCTGTATATGGCTATGAATCTCTGAAAAATCGTTGAATCATTAGTAAATCTTACACGAATCTCTGAATCCCATAGTGAATCTGTGAATCTTCGTAGGATTCGGGGAATTCTGGCAAATCTGAATCTGATAACAGTTACCTGAATCTTGATCAAATTATCGAGATTCATGAATCTTTGCCATAATTTTGTTGAATGTCAGACCCCTCGCACAGAATGGACAGCTCAGCATTTCGATAGTAGTGACCTTGAAGCAGCGCTCCTAACGGATGGGTGGAATCTGCCGGCTGTTTAACCTGCGTTTCTACGACTTTTTCTAGATTTTTAATTATTTCTCGGTCTCTAATTAACGGAAACCGCCAAGATCACATGGAAGCTTGAAATGAATGACATGTAATCTATCGGAGGAAAAATAGATATTAGCCTAATTAAATGGTTGAGTAACTTGCTTGGCAATTAGCTGACTGGCTGTTAAGTTTACAGCATACACCTAAATCATTTAGACTTTGCAAATGCATTAATATATTTTCCGAAATATAGTAATTTCACTCCAGAATTAATTTGACTTACTTTAATTTGTTTTTATTGAAAAAGTGATAAGCAAAATAAGTGACAAAAGCCATTAGAATGCAACTTTTAACTATATTATTATATACACTTAAAGATATATATTTAGATACATTGTATATTTTAATGATAAAAATACATTGAAGTAAATGATGTTGACAAAAATTAAGAAACTTCAGAGTTCAACAAATAAAAGCAAACATAGTACACTTGGTCTCAGTTCTATTTCTTAACTGAAATTAAATTAAATAATAATACGACTTCTTTGTGGGAAAATATTTTCACACGGGCTCTGCTAGTAACACAATAAAAAAGTATCTAAATGGAACATACAAAAACAAACAAACAAACAAAAAAAACCAACAAGAAAAGGGAGGTAAGTGATGATAGAGCCCAGGATATCTTTACAGAAATGTCTTCTCCTATAAAATAACAAATAACAAAATTCATACAAAACTGACAGTTCATTATAATTAATTTACATTTGATTTTAAACTCCATGGGAAACGAATTACTATTTATTTTGAATTCATAAAAGACCAAAAATTAAAATTTTCAAGGAATAATATTGTTTTTTTTACAATTTGCAAGCCGAATAAATTTTATTTTGAATTAAAATTCATTTTAATAATTTTTTATGTTTTGGGGATGAAAAATAAAACATTATTTAGCTGAGCACTGAGAAATTTCTTATAACAGGGCAATGCTGTTGAAAATATCCTTAAGCGCCAAAAAAAAAAAAAAAATGGTAGAGAACGCAAAGGAACACAATTTCTTTTGTTAACAGCGGTTAACAACGCAAAGAAAAAAATCCTTGGACATTTCTTGGCATTCTTCAAGCGTCTACATTTTTTTTTCTTTACAAATAATAGCGGTTGTTAACAGGAACGTGAAATAAATATTTAAAAATTCTAGTTGATTAAAGAGTTACTATAAAACCAGCATGCAAGATAAAAGTAAAAAAAAAACAAAAAACAAAAAAACCCCAATTATTTCTGCATCAGCCTAATAAAAAGTGTTTTCCAGATTTTATTAATCCACCAGGAAAGCGTTAAAGTTTTTAATTTTCATTAAGAACTTTGCTTAATTAATCGAAGAAAGTGGCTTTATTTCAATTTTGAAAATGAGCAAAATATAAGTTTAAAATGCTTTTATTTTCATGGTACACCGATAACAATCCTGATCAGTTTTCTTTAAAAATGTAAGGGGTTAAAAGATAACTCTTCTTTTTTCATTTAATGTAATGAACATAAGAAACTGACAGTTTTTTTTTACTTACACAATTAAACAAACACCACGAGTAAAAGCTTTCATTTTCTTTATAAACATACAAAAATTCTGAATGCACTTTCACAAAAGATATATTAAATCAAAAATTAACTTTTTATTTAATAATACCTAAGAAACGGGTCAGTTTGAAATTTTAATAGATAAGCAAACATGTCTTAAATATTTTTATTTTTATTGTATACATGAAACAAATTCATATACAGACTTAAAATTAACTTTTTTATTTATTAAATTAAAATGAAGAACGAAAAAGAAATTTAATAATGAAATATATTCGCAAAGCGCCTATTTCCCAACGCTATTCCTATGCTAAGCGAACCCACGATTCCACCAAGCAAGTTACTCAATCATTTAATTAGGCGAATATCTATTTTTCCTCCGTAGAAAATATTTTTTCTTGACGCCGATAGATTACATGTCATTCATTACAAGCTTCCATGTGATCTTGGCGGTTTCCGTTAATTACAGACCGAGAAATAATTAAAAATCTGGAAAAAGTCGTAGCATGCTCAGGTTAAACAGCCAGCAGATTCCTCCCATCCGTCGGAGGGCGCCACCGTCTGCTCACTATCATCGCTTAGCATGGGAAACGGCGAAGCTGTCCATTCTGTGTTTTTCTGTGCCCCGGAGGTAACCACCGAGAGAGAAAGCCTCTGCGACGAAAAGTAGTACATTGTTACATCATCATAGTAAGGGCAAATTTATGGCTTATTATTGGTAGAAATACGAATAACAATGCCCTATTTATTATAATGTAACAATGCATTACGTTTCATCGCAGAGGCCTTCTCCAACACCTAGAGAGAAAGCCTGCAGACAAAAGGTGTGTACATTGTTACATCATCAAGCGGCTATTGTTAATCGTATTTCTACCAATAATAAGCCTTAAATTTGGCCGCTTGATGATGATGTAACAATGTATACACCTTTTGTCCGCAGGCCTTCTATTTAGGAGGTGTTGCCTTCTCTCTCGGTGGTTATGCCCCGGCGCGGAAAAGTCACCTGATCATAGTAGTCCGGCCAACAATCTAACCTTCATTGTTTCCAACAAACGAAAAAATATCGATTGTTAAAATCCGAAGATTACATTGCTACTCGGACTTGTATGGTCAGCTGACTTTTCCGCGCTGGGGCCTGTCTTTCTCGCTGGTTACGGTTCAACCCAAGACCAACGAGATAAGGCCTGGAAGCGAAAACTTCACTTGACCAACTGGGTGCTAGTAACAATCCACTCTTCATTGTTTCCAACAACAGAAAACCACTGATTGTTAACATCCAAGATGGAGACAATGAAGGTTGGATTGTTGCTGCACCCAGTTGGTCAGGTGACTTTTTCGCTTCCAGGCCTTGTTATCTCGTTGACCTCGCGCTGAACCATTTCGTCACCATCTGTTTGTTCGCTACATTATCAACAGATGGCGACTTCACCACTTCCCTTAGCTTCGAATAATGCCGCTCCACAGACGAAAAAGACACAGATGAAATGACAAGAACATTCAAACAGAAAATGAAACGTTCTTAAAAGGAAAACATAAATTAACAAATGTTAAAGTAAGGAAGAAGAAGAGAGACTTTGACCGCTGTTTCTAGTCTCTCTCTCTCTCTGGGTCTCTTTCTTTAATCGTATGGGCATAGAATAACATAGAATGGACAGCTTCGCCGTTTCTCATGCTAAGCGATGGTAGTGAGCAGACGGTGGCGCCCTCCGACGCATGGGTGGAATCGCCGTCTGTTTAATCTGCGTTTCTATGGAGCATGCTACGACTTTTTCTAGGTTTTTAATTATTTCTCGGTCTGTAATTAACGGAAACCAACAAGATCACAGGGAAGCTTGAAATGAATGACATGTAATCTATCGGCGTCAAGAAAAAAATTTTTCCAACGGAAGAAAAATAGATATTCGCCTAATTAAATGCACTTTAATAACTTGCTTGGTGGAATCGTGGGTTCGCTTAGCATAGGAAAAGCATTGGAAAATAGGCGCTTTTCGAATATATTTTATTATTAAATTTATTTTTCGTTCTTCAGTTTAATTTCAATAAATAAAAAAGTTAATTTTAAGTCTGTATATGAATTTGTTTCATGTATACAATGAAAATAAAAACATTTAAGACGTGTTTGCTTATCTATTTAAACTTTCAAACTGACCTGTTTCTTAAATAAAAATAAAAATCATTAATATCACAGAAAAAAAAACAGAAAATATCTGAAAATCACTCATAAATAAAATCTAT
>JAHWFO010099718.1:0-11101 GCA_023313115.1 Rhysida immarginata
CTCTGCACCGAAGTTCACAGTTGAAACAACAAGTCTGGAAAAAACCATTCTCTGGGTGTTTGCCACACGCAAACACGTCCATCAGAATGGAAGAGTGTTGACCATGACTCATCATTCCAAAGCAGTGTTTTCCATTCGTCAACGGTCCAAGAGCGAAGGTCGATACATCAGGGTAGACGACTCCTTATGTTAATTTGTTACCATGGCTTGTGTACAGCGGCTCTACCATGATGATCGATCCCAGATGCATTTCCAATCTCATCAGCGATCAAAACGACAGAGGAAGTGCGACACTTCTTGACATATCGTACCAGGTATCTTCTGTCATGTTCTCTCAGTTTCTGTGGTCGTTCGGGCGTTCTTTTACTGTTGGTGCACCGCCTTGCTTCCATCTCTTGATAACACACGCCACAGTCAATTTTTGGATATCCTGTTTGGACGCAAAGCCTCTTACAAAAAAGATTACACAAATGGTATCCTATGACAAGTCCAGGTTGAAACTCGGTAAGTTCGATTCCATGCGGCATAGCTCCACATAAGTTAATGAATAGTTTTAACAGCATGACCAGCTTTTTATTATACCCATGCCCTTGTCATCACACCGTTTGGCAAATTCGTTTTTAGTATATTTTCCAGTTTTTGAGAGTGTCGAAATACATTTTTCTGTATAGTGGACACCCTATTCCAAAAGCGTTTTCACTTAAGTGAACGGTGTTCGGCGTCCTTGCAATACATTAAACCAGTGAAATTAATCGCGGAATTGCCATCGGGTCAAATGCACCAAATTGTCATGTAGTCAAATGTTCGCAAACAAGCCCAGATAACCCATTACTGCAACAAGAATGGGATTTTAAACTTTACCATCGATCATTGAAAGGGTCAAATTAGGGTTTAGCAAGGAGACGAGCTCGAATCACGTCGGACTCGACTTCTTGCCTGAACCGATTTTGTAATAGGATGTGCATGTGACTTAAAAAAGTGCCTTTGTTTTAACTTCACTTTATGTAAATTCTGATTTATATACAGGGTAGTCCATTTAAGTGTAGACATGGAAATATTTCGAAAACAAAGCATTGTAAGAAAGAATGTCCAAAATCAAAAGTAAATTACTTCGCGGGAGAATTTCATTAGTGGAAAAAATACCCCCCCCCCTTGTGAGGGTTAGGGTAACTTTGAAATCTTAAATAGGAACCCCTATTTTAATGATATATTCAGATTGTACCCAATATTCGAGAAATGTTTTTTTCTTGGTGTTTTTTCAAATGAACCAACCGTTTAGGAGATCGAGACCCTGAAAGCTCGCCTGAAAGTATGGAATTTTTAAAGTTTTGAACCCAATTTTATCGATGAAGACAAAGAGATAGAGAGTGGGTCTTAAAGACATTCCTATTCTACTTTTTAATGGTCTTTAAGAATACGAAGTCAGAATTTCAAAAATTCAAAATTTTTTAATGCACAAGCAAATTCTTGGGGGCAGCAGTCCTATGGAGGCTGAATCTTAATAGGGGAATCCCTATTTGAAAAATATATGATTTTTGAAATTCTGACATCGGATACTTAAAGATCATTAAAAATAGAATAGGAATGTCTGTAAGACTCACTCTCTATCTCTTTGTCTTCATCGATAAAATTGGGTTCAAAACCTTAAAAATTCCACACTTTCAGGGCCTCTATCACCTAAGCGGTTGGTTCAATTGAAAAAATACCAAGAATAAAACATTTCTCGAATATTGTATACAATCTGAATATACCGTTAAAAATAGGGATTCCTATTTAGGATTTCAAAATTACCCACCCACTTACAAGGGAGGAGGGGCTAACTTTTTGGCTAATGAATTTCTCCTGCGAAGTAATTCACTTTTGATTTTGGGCATTTTTTCGTACAATGCTTTGTTTCGAGATATGCTATTTCCATATCTACACCTAAATGGACCACCCTGTATAATACTAGCAGAGGCACCCGACGCTGCCTTATTCTTGTGTTTTTTGTGCGGAATTCGATTCTGCTTTTAGCTTTTTTCTATCACTTCACGTTTCCCAGTTAAGCACATAAAGACTGCAATGTTACAATAATGGGTGTGAAAAGTAGCGGCTGCAATGTTAAACTATCCATATTTTCAAGTCATAAGGAAATTTATCAGGCCCCAATCTCTGAATAATTTTAAATGTTTCAATGAAAAACAAGAAATCTGGGTGATAGAAAAAAAAACTGAGGTCAGATACGGATTTAGTACCCAAAAAAAGCATAAGAGCCACCTCTTATCTTTAAAGAAGTTTTAAAAAAGTTATTTTTTGTTGGCTTGTGTTATCTACAAATGAATACCAAAAAAAATGGAGTCCAAACTGTTTTTTTTAATAATAACCGCTCTACTCTGTGCACAAAAATAATTTGTTCCAACCTGTCAGAAAATGTGCAACTTTCCCTCGCATGAATTGTATGTTAACCTTTTAGTAGAAAACATTCCTTTTTCAACATTTCTTTAAAAAAAAACAACAACAAAAAAAAAACATGCTAAGTTATGGCAAATAATATCTTTATTAAATATACAGGGTGACGAAAAACAAATGGTAGATAATGATACACATAATACATCAGGGTAAAGTGATGCATTTTGTGCCTATGAATATCGGATTTGAACGCAAACTAAGATATGAATAGAAATAAAAATGCCGCCGCCAAGATCAACAAGTTAATAACTCAGGTTCTGCAACGCCTAGGATAATGAATTTTGGAGGAATAATAGGGTACATAAAACTGTGTTTACGTTAAAATTTGATCGTATTCCAAGGAGTAGTTTCTGAGTTACGCATTTTAAATCGTAACAGTGCTCACATGCGAGTACTAACCTCCACGCGTTACAATCTTGAGTGCCTTACAATTTAATGATCGAACTTAAGATGACCCAAGTGAGGAAATTGCTATTTAGTAGCCCAGGAATGCAATTAAACTTAGGATCATTAATGGCACCTGCTAAAATGACTCATGTTTCATAATATCATACTCGGAAACTACTCGTTGGAATTCGATCAAATTTTAATGGTATACACAGTTTATGTACCCTATTATTCCCTCAAATTTCATCATCCTAGATGTTTTAGAACCTGAGTTATTAACATGTTGATCTTGGTGGCGGGATATTTATTTATGTTCATATCTCAGAGTTCAAATTCGGACGCATGTTCATAGGGACAAAATGCATCACTATACCATAATCTATTATGCGTATCGTTAGCTACTATTTGTTTTTCCTCACCCTAATATAATTAGAAAGGAGGTAATTAGCAAAAAGAGAATGCCTATATCCATCCACTGAGAGGAAATTAAAAGCGTAAATTAAGTTGACATTAAGTTCTTCATACGTTCAGCACTTTAAGCAGTTGTTATATAAAGAGAGACGTAGTTGGAAAATTTTGCTTTTCATCTTCAGGTGACAATCTCGCTATCCCTCTTCTCCATATTATGTGTGAATATAGGTTATGATAATTCTTTGACATCCAGTAATTTCCTTTTTGATATTAGTCATTCGATCAATTTGTGAAAGTTAAAAACAAGCACTTATCTATGAAAAATACGTGAAAGTAAATATATAATCTTAACCCTGAAAAGAGAAAGGGGAACAAAATATGCAATTTCATAACTGTATACAGAGGATTGTAAAAATTCCGTATTGAGATCCTATGCTAGACAAAATAACTGCAATATTTAAAAGCCACTCTTATGGTTTTCCTAAATGAGATTTTTCCGTTCTAAAAGAGTTTGAATAATTGAAATGCAAGTATTCGTAATAAACGATTCCTACATGACAAACACAGCATTATGCGATGTTCAAGATCAAAATTCAATTATAAAAATTTTTAATGGGCATATACTTTTATAAAATCGTTCAATTTCAATTAAAATTTATCTGAGCAAATCTTGTATCTTGGACCTTTCTTGTATTTTTAATGAATTTAATTGTCGCATGTCCTATAATTTCCTATTCTCCAACATCAAAGATAACGAACTCCCCCCATTATTTTCTATGAAGCAATAGAGATGAATAAAAATAAAGAGAATACATTTTTTCATATTCATTGTTTAAACTGTTCTTTCTCCTTAAGTCGTTCGATTATTTACGTTTTATAAGCAATGTTTTTATTAAAATCGAAGTTTACTTTTATCCAGTTCATTGTTTAGCCCTCAAATGCGAGATCGAAAATGCGTCCATGTCCAGCAATGCCGTCATCTTCCGCATCAATTAATTTAAAAATTCAATTATATATCACTAAATCATTGACCTATAACATCGCGAACAAATCCTAATAATTCAAAACTACTTATCCCTTAAATTGTTATATAGGTATAACGATTTCTACATTACGAAAAAAAGTTTCATATAAAACGCTTCCGAGGCACCATCTTTTCTTTTCTTTTATGTCACCTTTGTCAGTTAGTCGGTGGTTCATTTTACTCAGGATCGCTTCCACTCCGAAACGACGGGGAGAGCACTAACATCATTTGCTAAAGTTATTTTAGTAGTAGGCATTATTTTTTTATTTTTGGTTGTGAGCTAAAATTATCAAAACAAGAAGTTTTAAAAAAAGAAAACGAAAGAGGCTTAAATAAAAATAATACTTAAAAACTGTAAAAGTAGACGATTGAGTTTAAAAATAAATGAAATCATTCATGTTCGTTCATCTAAGAGAGCGTTGTCTGCCTACAAGACAATTTCGAGAGAAGGTAGGTAGAAGAATAATAACATATGTAATAAGTAGGCCAGATGACATTTCCTGTCTGTTTCGTGTCTTCATTTCTTAGTCCAAAAGTTTTGCCGATTGTGTTTTTATGCAGGCAGTCGTAGTTCGGCCGGCCCGCCACTGACATAACTGCAACATGTTGCTAGTATGATGAGGTTTGGCTGTTGATGTGGCTAAAATAAGGTTTTTGCACGATATAAAAATAATCCCGAGCTTGTTCGTTTTAAGAAAGAGAAAGAGAGAAAATAGAAAAGCTGTTTTCTCGCATTATGTAGTTTAAACCAGAAACAGATCTCACATGAATCGAATGCAGGGCAAGCTAACATGGCGTGTTTTGTGAAAAAGTTACAATTATCGTGAAATTTTCGTTTTCTCGTGTCTCTCTTGTTGAACAGTCAAATGAACGAATGCCTCGACTGAATAATGGGAAGACAGATCACGAGCCACTTAAATGACGGCGGCAGCTCCCATCACCTGACCAAGTGTCGTCGTCTTTTGCAGTGGATCCGTTCGGCCGTGACGTTCCTCGTGTCCCATGTCGGCTTATGTGCGCTCGTCGTCGGCTACTCTCTGCTGGGTGGGTTTGCGTTCGAGGCGCTCGAAGCCGAAGCCGAGGCCGACGTCAAGCGGAGCATGACCAAGAGAAGGAAAGAGCTCGTCGATGAGCTGTGGAACGCCACCCTCAATATGAGTGTCCTGTACGAGACCAACTTCTCCATTGTTTTTAGTGCCATCCTGTCCAATTATGAACATGACCTCGTTTCAGCCGTCCATGAATTTGGATACGATGGCAAGGAGCCGAATGATCTCCAGTGGACTTTCCTCAGTGCCATTCTCTATTCCATTATCGTCATAACTACTATCGGTAAGTCATAAAACGTAGATGTTTTTAATAAATTAGGAAAGTTAAGAAGTTCTCAATAATAAACTAAAAGGACGACAATGAAAGCTAGTAGACAATAATAATAATAGTAATTTTTTTTTTTTTTGAGTCAAGATAATAATATATACAGAGCACAGGCAAATAGAACATCGTTTACTCTTATTACTTTCTGTTGCACAGATGATAATTTTAATGGATAAAACTCGCAAACACAATATTATATATTTTTAGAAGTACTGAATTGCAATCATATGAGCTTAACATTTTCTGATTAATCCAAATATTTCAAAAGCAGGGTATCCCAAAAATCCGTTCTCATAGGAGCTATTGAAATATTGCAAAGGTAGAATACACGTAGTTGAATAAGCATAATATAGCTCTATGTACATAGATTTTGTTTCAGGTAGATCTCCAAGCCAATATTCGTGCTGCATGCCACGCTATCACACCAACAATGTTACACAATGTACAACGAGCTTTTCATGTTTGTATCAATACCTGCAAGGTTTATGAGAAGATCAATTATTTTATTTATTTCTTTCTTATGAAACAGTGCTTTTGGGGCTCTATAATATGGAAGAAAAATACATAAATAGATCATCAAAATGTTCATTAAAATTTTTTCCATATGTTGTAATTTAGGAAGCAGACACCTTAAGTGTAAAGTAAAAATAAAATTATAAATTATAGCAAAAACAATCAATGAAATCCATTACAAAAATGGTATTTTCTGTTAATTTCATATTGAAAAAGAGCATAAAATTATTTATTTAAATTTTCTGCGAGACAGGCATTCAAAAAGTAATGTAACATATTTTTCTTCACCAGTTTTTGTTAGAAAAATAAGATATTTAACACATAGCATTCTTTAACCTCCCAGCAGTTGCTCATGTAATTTTATCGCCTTCCGCTAGTTATCAACAAGAAAGCTAACTTTGAAGAAGGAGGAGTCTGTGAATGAGGCTCATTCCAAACTAAAAACAATAATTGAATTTCTGTTGTCGAAAAAGGATAACTAGCGGAAGAAAAAGGATAATTTTTGTAAGAAATATCCATAAGCGCGTACAGTTTGTTTACTTAGACATGCTAATAAAAGCACTAAGGCAATGGGTGCAGTGTATATCTTCATAATAACAGACCTGCCAACTATTTCTGGAGGAAAACCGGGTGATAGTAAATTTAGTAGGGTAAATTATACGTATCGATAACATTTAATTATTACAGAAATTGTACACTTAAATTTTACTTTTGGACATGATTTAACATTAGATGCCACAAGTACCGGGTGGGCAAGAAATAACGTGAGGTGTTCAGAGCTCGTTAGCGGGAATTCTATTAGGCCAAATGCAGTACATTTTGGTGTATATACTTAGTGGAACATGCAGTTTCGATTTCTGCAAAAAAGTACCAAAAGTCAAATGAACAAATACCGTACAAACCAACTTTAGTAACAACAATAAACAGTGTTTTATTTTTAATTACAAATGTGTTTCAATATGACCACCAGTGTGCTGTTCCAATAGCTGCATGCGGTACACGACATTTTCTACGGCAGCTCGCAGCATATCTGCATTAATTAGTCTGATATGTAACGTTATTTGATCCTTTAAGGTTGAGAGGCCAGGAACATGTGCTTGATACACAAGGCTGTTCAAATATCTCCATAACCAAAAATCACAAGGGTTGAGATCAGGCGACCTGGGTGGCCATACCATGGGAAATGCACGACTAATTACCGTATTCTGTTGTCTGAAAAACGTTCTCGCAAGATCTGCTGCACCTGACGTCCGATGTGCGGTGGCGCACCATCCTGCATAAAAATGGTAGAATCCAGACAACCCTTTTCCTGCAATCGTGGTATCACAAAATTCTCAAGCATATCGGCATACATGGCAGAATTGACGGAACAAGTCACCGGTCCACGGGGACGGATTTCTTCAAAAAAGTACGGGCCGATGATGAAAGAAGCAGTAAAGCCGCACCATACTGTTAGTTTCGGTGAATGCATAGGAGTTGGCAGACACACTTATGGATTTGATGCAGCCCAAATATGGCAGTTGTGGGTATTGATATCACCATTCAAATAAAAATGTGCCTCATCACTCCATAAAATTTGCCATGGCCATGCATCATCCACTTCCATACGTGCTAAAAATCTCAACGAAAAGTCAGTTCGGGTACGTTCATCTCCAGGAAGCAATTGTTGAACAGGTGTGAGTTTATAGGGATAAAATGTCAATATCTTATGCAATATTTTCCTCACCGTTGAATATGGGATATCTGTTTGGCGTGCTATTGCGTGTGCACTGCTGGTACCCTGCACAGTAGTCATCTCCTGTTCCACAATAGCAGTTGCAACTTCTTCAACGTGTTGCTGCCTGATTCGTTTGCGTTCCCGGCCTGGTTGCACTCCTAGAGTTCCGGTAGATTCAAATCGTTCAATCATTTTCCGTAAGTTAGTTATGCTCATCGGTCCTCTTCGTAACGTTTTCAATCGCCGGAATTCACGAAGGGCAGCACTTGCATTGTCGCCCTTCTGATAAAAACAACTTGACTAATAACGCCCGGTCAGGCAGAGTAAGCGTCATCGTCATGCCATTCGTTCGTGAATGATGGGAAATCCTCAGCCTTGCCTTTTATTGTCATGATTGCTCAACACGGAACGCGCTTATGCAAATGTATTCATTGTTTTCTTGATATAAGCGCCCCTTATGGCGACTTTTGGTACTATTTTTTTTTTTTTTTGCAGAAATCGAAACTGCATGTTCCACTAAGTATATACACCAAAAATGTACTGCATTTGGCCTAATAGAATTCCCGCTAGCGAGCTCTGAACACCTCACGTTATTTCTTGCCCACCCGGTATAATTAAATATTGTACACTGAAATTATGCTTATATAAATTTGAAGTTTCCCTAATTTGTCTCCTTGTGGAGCTGATTGTACTATCTTGTAGATTTTTTGCCATTTTATATTACTTCTTTTGAAGGTTTAACATAGTACTTCTCTTTCCGGATAAGCAAATTTAACTGCAAGAACACTAGATAGTGTTCCAAAAAAAAATTGTTGACGAAATTGCTGGTGCATCATGGGGAGGGGGGGGCGCAAGGAAAGTTTTAGGGGTTATTTTATGAGAGCACTATTCGCCGGGTGATTTTTACTATCCGCCGGGTGACCGGGTGAGATTGTCAAAATTCGGATGACACCCGGTGAATCCGGGTGAGTTGGCAGGTCTGTAATAACAAGGACAACAGCTGTGATACAACCGAAAAGAATGGTACCGTGAAGGCGACATAGCTGACGTAACGCCATAGACATGAGTGGAGGTTATGTCAAAAAATAAGATCTTGTATTCAAAGACTGGGTAACTAAATGATATAATTAAAACTAAAACAAATCAAACCTACCTTCAGAAAAAAATATACTGCATTACCAAGACCGTGTGACCTTTCAATGATATTGTAGTTGAGGTCAATTCAACTATCGGATAAGATTAAGAGGAAGAAGATTATTACATCAGACACAGAATTAAATTAGAAATCTTAGGACGAGTTGGGAGTATATGAGGATCATTAACTTAATTGCATTTTTATTAAATTTGACTAGCAATAATTACACCATTTCAACTGCAAGTACAATCTTGGTAAGTCTTCTATTACTAAAAAATCAATGATGCAAAAATCGCATTTAATGCAATTAAAAGAAATACAGGGTGCCCCAAATTGATGTATACACTCTTTGAAGCATTATAACTCAGCAACGAAATGAGATAGGTTTGTTGTATTTTATTCCTTAAACTTCCTTAAGCCCGTACATGTCCAAAACGTCCACCTTCTGCCACAGTACACTCCCAACACCGACGTCGAACAGAGCGACACACGGACAGGATTGTAGCTATTGGAAAATCATTGATGGAATGTTCAATCTGATTTCTTGATTCCGTCTGTGTTTATCATTGCCTCACTGACTTCTTTGGGGATCGTGCAAAAATCTCCATGACGGCATCAACGCTCTCGTTATCAGTGGAACTTCTCTTTCTTCCCCACCGACCTTTCAACACATCTTTCACCGTTCCTTCGGCTTCAAACTTGTCTTGGAGTTTTGTTTTGTTACCCTTGTTGGCGGTGGTATACCAAATTCAACCCTCCAACCTCGTTGAACCACAACATTCTCCATTTCCCAACAACACTTCAGTATCCACTTACGTTCATCGAATGAAAGTCTCACCGCCATTTTGGTGTATAACCAAATGAACAACAATGAACGTGTTGCTATGCTTTTCCAGCGCCGTCGAATCATACACAACAAACCTTATATTTCTATCTCATTTCATTGCTGGGCTATAACCTTTCAAAGAGTGTATACATCAATTTGGGACATGCTGTATTTTCTGAAACCTACCAAATACATATATTACCCGACCATACCACTGTTTTTTAAAATAAATAATGGAATAAATATATAATCAACCATTATACATTTAATATAGAGTAAAACTTCGTTCGAACGGACTTTTGGGGACCATAAAAATCCTTTTTAACCGTAGTCCGTATTATCCGAAAATGGGTAAATGTATGAAAAAATGTACAGTATAAAACGCAGATGTCTCCAAAGAAATTGGTAACTTTTATTATCAAGACAAATTGAAAATATAAATAGAAATCGAAAATTTGAAAATTGAGTGATTGAAAAATGAAGAAATTTGAAAGAATTTACACTACATGCAATTATGTCATAAGATATTCTTGGGTGAGAACGCTAGATGGATTTGCATAGAGAAAATATCTCAACGTCTCGATCGCTTTGAAGGCCATCTTGTGTTTTCTCGTCTTGCTCGTCACTCCTGTTGAAATTTGTATCATTTTTAGAATCGTTTCACAAAACGTTTTCCAACAATGTCCCTGTCTCTTGATGCTTCGTACTGTAAGTTACAACGGTATCATCAGTAGTAGCGTAATTTATCTCGTCTATTGGAAACAGTCGTCCAAGTAGAATGTCGTCGTCATCATCATCGTTTGTCCGTATGTTAGATGCGAGGGGCGTTCAAATTTGACCTGGGCTTTATTATTTATAAAATCAGGAAACTACAAAAAACACGCACACAAACTAGTTATTTCTCAAATAACTCTCCTTGCTTTTCTACACACTGTTTCTAGTGTTCTGGGAGCATTCTTGATACCGGTTCTGTAGAAATCTTCAATCTGATGTCGAAACCATGTCAGGACGGTTCTACTCTGTGTTCTTAAAAATACATGACAGAGTGGGGGAGGTACTTTTGGTCGCGAGCAAAGCCCAGACAAAGGCCTTAGTTTCCACTGCGTAAATCTAAGCTAGCAAATAGTGGTTTTTAAAACTTAAGAATTATTTATAAAAAAGAAAAGATTGCATATCTTCTTTTTCGTTATCCATATTAAGAAGCCAACCAGAGGACGATTCGAAAAGCGAGTGGGTGAGGTACTTTGAAGAGAAACAAAGGACGAA
>JAHWFO010099721.1:0-26568 GCA_023313115.1 Rhysida immarginata
ATGAATCTCATGCTCCAACCGAAGAAGGTGATCAACAGTTGAGCGGGATTTGCGGAAACCGCACTGAAATCTGGACAACAGGTGGTTTTTTTCCAGATACCACATAAGTCGGACAGAGACCATCCTTTCCAGGACTTTGCACATGCAGCTAGTTAGTGCTATTGGTCTATAGTTTGAAGGACAAGAGTGGTCTTTATTTGGCTTTGGAATAGCAATAACAATTGCTTCTCTCCACAAAGTTGGGATCTCTCCTAATGACCAAACGTAGTTAAATAACGAGAGAAGGTGAGCATAAGCTTCCCTCGGTAGATGCTTCAAGAAAGCATGTAAGATTCCATCTGGGCCTGGCGCAGAATCACTGGAGCAACGAAGGGCATAATGCAGTTCCCGTAAAGTAAACTGGAGATTGTATTTCTCGAGGTTTCGGGATTTGAAATTTATGGCATGCGATTCTTCCATACATTTTTGTCTTTGAAAGGAGGCTGAGTAATGTTTTATCTGTGAAACCTCGGCAAATGTCCTTCCGAGGATATTAGCTACCTCCTTTGGGTCAAAGTATGTATGACCATTTTCAATGAGAGAAGGGAGTTTATCCGGGAGTCTTTTTCTATTTATTTTCCTAATCATGTTCCATACAGTTTGAAGGGGAGTGTTTTTATTAATGGAGGAGATATAAGCTCTCCAACAGAGCTTCTTATTATTGGAAATGATTAGTTTACAACTGGCCCTTTTTTTCTTATAAGTAATAAGATTCTCGATAGTTGGCTGTGCGGAAAAAATGCGGAGAGCTCTCTTACGTTCTCGAACCGCTAGGGCACACTCTTCATTCCACCATGGCACTGGGATTTTCGTGGACGAGAATTTACACTTAGGAATGGATTGTTCTGCCGCATGGAGGATGCGGGAAGTGAAATCCTCTACAGCCTCATCTACAGACGGAAAGGGTGTTTTATTCTCAAACTGCAGATGGGATTGGAAGACCTGCCAGTCTGCTTTATACAATTTCCAACGTGGTAGACGGTTGGAAAAAGTAGAAGAACTCAGGGAAATACTTATCGGGAAATGATCACTACCATGTAAATCTGAGAAAACGTTCCAGGCTAAATTGGGTGTGAAAGATGAAGAGGATATAGATAGATCGATGCATGACACAGAGCCGTTGGCTGAGTGGAGAAATGTTGAAGAGCCATCTTTTAATAAATTGATGTTAAAAGCATTCAGAACTTTCTCTATCATATATCCTCTTTCAGAGAGCTTTCTAGACCCCCAAATGGGATTATGGGCGTTAAAATCACCCAGAATAAGGAAGGGACTTGGCAATTCACAAAGCAAGGATGATAAAGAATTTTCATCTGTATATTGATCCGGAGGTAGATACAGTGAGCATACAGTTAGAGGTGAGAGATCTTTGAATAAGACTCTAACTGCTACCGCCTGGAGATTAGATGTTAAATTAATGGTAGTAAAAGGCAAAGATCTTTGGACTAAGATGGCAACACCACCACAGGCTTTATTTCCCGATGTATAATCCTTCCTTATAAAATTAAACCCTTTTAGGGTAGGAGACTGGGATGGCAAAAGGAACGTTTCTTGCAAAGCCAATAAGGAGAAGGAGAACTTATTGACTAAGAGCTTGAGGTCTTCTAATCGACAAAAGAATCCATTAAGGTTCCATTGTAACAGTGCCATGATGGAGGTTTAAGATGAAAGTTTAAACTCCCGGGATAACTCCATCTCCTCAGTAGGAGACACGTCTAAGTTTAAAGGGAAGTCTGGCCCTCCCCCCAGAACTGGAGAATTTGGCGTAGAAACTACTATACGTTTTTTGGAGGGGTCAGAGGAAGGTGACACCTCTGACGAGCGTTTCTTGCCCTCTTCCCTTTCCGAAGTTTTTGGAGGGGTTCCAGGTGGTGTAACCGATTTCGAAGTCCGACTAGTGCTAGCAGATGGTCCTGTGGAGGTGGAAGTTCCACAGGAAAAGTCTGCAATACTTAAATCAGTCATTGTTCCAACAGACTTAACAGAAGTACGACTCTTAACCACTGCTGCATAGTTACGGACTTCATTTTGTTCTACCTGCCTACGTGCTTCCGGAAAAGACAAATTCCCAAGGACACGAACCTCTTGGATCTTCTTTTCCTTCCGCCAAATAGGACAGTCTCTTGAAAGGGCAGAATGGGCTCCCTTGCAGTTACAACACCGGAACTCGTTAGAACAATCTTCCATCTCATGTCCTGGTAGGCCACACTTACAACATACTGCATTAAAATGACAGTTTGTTCTGGTGTGGCCGTACTTCTGACATTGGAAGCATCGCAACGGGTTGGGAATAAAGGGTCTCACGTGACAGTATATATAACCGATGTAAATGGTATCCGGCAAAACTGTACCCTCAAAGGTAACAATGAAGGAGTGCGTAGGATGAGGAACACCATTCCTCCTTGGAGCGATCCGGCGAATGTCAACTACAGATTGATCATCCAATTCGGCAATGATTTCCTCGTCCCCCATTCCTTCCAGGTCCTGGCACGTGAAGACACCTTTCTTATAATTCAATGTTGCATGGGGAGAAACCGAAACGGCTTTCCCTGCAAACTTTTTCAAGGATAGCAGGGTGGTGGCTTGCTTATCCTTAAAGACTTCGATAAGAAGATGGCCGTTGGAAAGTCTTTTAACATGTTTTGTATCCCCAACGAGGCGTTTAAGTTCTTTTGAAATTAGAAATGGGGAGATGGTCTTAAACGACTCCCCACTTGCCAATTTCATCTCCAAAAACTTCGGATACTTTGGCGGTCTACGGCTAGATCTCTCTACACGGTCGTTATTTTGCTTGCAATTTGCTTGCTTATTTGTTTTACCCATAGTAAGTAAAATAAATTTTCATCTCCCTCGCTCCCCACCCACCACCGAGCCCAACAAGGGGATGCACATTGGCACCAGAGATACGAGGAGGATATAGGCAGCGCCTAACCCTATGGCCGAGGCTCCAGAGAGCAACGACCAGCCGATTGATCTGGACGGGCTCATCCAGACCACCCATCCTTCCGAGAAGCAGGGGCCAAAGTGGTGTGTTGTTCCGGAAAGCCTTCACTCAACCACCAGGATCCCCGTTTCCCCAGAAGTAGGGTCGCTGCGCACGGCAAACACGCAGGTGGACGTACTGGTCGTAATGGAGGCCATGTCAAAAACATGCCTGCATTGCGAGCACCGGTCCCTTTGGGAGGGTCCACAACCGACCGGACACTTTTGGTCTGGCCTCTCTGCTAAGGCCTGTCTGGCATGGGTGACCCGATCCAGCATAGCCCTTAGCGTCACTGAGGCACTCAAGCCCCCTCCACCACGTCAAGGTAGTGCCCACGGAGGGGTCAAACGACTTGGAATGAGGTGTCATGAATGAATATAACGTAAAATTAATGATAGTCCAAACGGCCCTATGTTAACATTATGATACCATTAAACCACGTACCTTTGAAATAATTTCGACTATCATTAATATTACGTTATATTCATTCATGACACCTCATTCCTAGCTGTTTGTTATATTACATGCCATATTTTAGCATTGAAATTTCCAATGAATCATAATGGTTCCACTAAACCAGGTTCCATGAAACCAATTTCGACTATCGTTAATTTTACGTTATATTCATTCATGACACATCATTCCAAGTCGGTTGATATATTACATGCCATATTGTAGCATTTAAAGTTCCAATGAACCATAATGGTTCCACTAAAACAGGTTCCTTGAAACCAATTTCGACTATCATTAATTTAACTTTATATTCATTCATGACACATCATTCCAAGTCGTTTGATATATTACATGCTATATTTTAGCATTGAAAGTTCCAATGGACCATAATGGTTCCACTAAACCAGGTTCCTTGAAACCAATTTCGAATATCATTAATTTTACGTTGTATTCATTCATGACACATCATTCCAAGTCGTTTGATATATTACATGCTGTATTTTAGCATTGAAAGCTCCAATGGACCATAATGGTTCCACTAAACCAGGTTCCTTGAAACCAATTTCGACTATCATTAATTTTACTTTCTATTC
Organism: Rhysida immarginata; assembly: GCA_023313115.1. NCBI lineage: Eukaryota > Metazoa > Arthropoda > Chilopoda > Scolopendromorpha > Scolopendridae > Rhysida > Rhysida immarginata. Next base: position 4,069 of record JAHWFO010099721.1, read on the forward strand.
ATTCATGACACATCATTCCAAGTCGTTTTATATATTTTAACATATTTTAACATTAAAAATTACAATGAACCATAATGGTTCCACTAAACCATGTGTCTTTGAACCAGTTTCGCCTATCAATAATTTTACGATATATTAATTCATGACTCAGCATTCCAAATCGTTTGATATATTACAAGCAATATTTTAGCACAGAAAATTTTTGAGTGTTTCATAAGGGTACTATTAGAGCACGTGTCATTGTTTCGATTGCAACTATTTTCAAAATGGTTCATTCGCGGAACCTTATATATTAATTGGCGAAAATAGTAATTTATATCCGATTCTATCTCGTCATTACGATTTGTTCTATATATTACTTAATATATCTCTCCATTGAAAATTGCTAGGTGGAGTCGTAAAGGTACCATTTGTGCACGTGCTATTGAACAAATTTAGATAATATTTGTGACTTATTCGTGCCATGTACCGTGTTCATCGACTGACGAAAATAATGAATAACCACATCTATCTCGTCATTACGATTTGTTTGATATATTGCTCAATATATCTTCTCATTGAAAATAAAATTCCCAGGCGGGAAAATAGAGGTAGCATTTGTGCACGTGCCAATGAACCGATTAAGGTAATATTTGTAACTGGTTCGTGTCAAGAACCATATTCATCAACTGACGAAAACAGATTTTGAAAATCTTTCATAGCCTCGGAGGAGTTTGAGTTCCAGACAGACAGACAGACAGACGCACAGACAGGCAGACACGTTTCCCCACACTGATAGTATAAAGCACCTTTCGGTACTTAATAAGGTTCCGGGAATGAACCATTTTGAAAATGGTTGAAATCGAAACAATGACACTTGCTCTAATAGTACCCCTATGACACCCTCAAAAATTTTCAGTGCTAAAATATGGCATGTAATATATCAAACGACTTGGAATGATGTGTCATGAATGAATATAACGTAAAATTAGTGATAGTCGAAATTGGTTACAAGGAACCTGGTTTAGTAGAACCATTATGGTTCATTGGAACTTTCAATGTTAAAATATAGCAAGTAATATATCAAACGACTTGAAATGAATTGTAATGAATGAATATAACGCAAAATTAATGATATTCGAAATTGGTTTCAAGGAACCTGGTTTAGATGAACCATTATGGTTCATTGGAACTTTCAATGCTAAAATATAGCATGTAATACACTACTGTTTATAAAAATCGCAACACCCTGATGGAATAGCCCAATCTGCATTAAATTTGGAGCATTTGCATATCATGGGTCAGAAAAGAAACCATTAGATTTTCAGGTCAATACAATGCGTTTTATTGTCACATTAGTATCGGGTGAAACCACCGTGGGATGCAATTACAGCCTCTAAACGTCGTGGCATTGGGTCAAACAAGCTCTGAATAAGGGCCTGGGGAATGTCCTGCCATGCTCTGTCTACACGGGTATACAGTTCATCCACAGTTGCTGCTGCAGGAGTCTGACGAGCCAATCGATGAGCAACCCTGTCCCACACATGTTCGATTAGGAACATGCCTGGTGAACAAGCAGGCCAGGGGAACAAGGGCGTCTGATGTGCTTGGGAAAAGGCGAGGACATTTCGGACCACATGTGGTCGGGCATTGTCCTGTTGAAATACAGCGCCTGGAAGGTTCTGCAGGAAGGGGATGACTTCGGGTTGCACAACTTCCCTGATGTACCGGTCACTGTTCAGATTGCCATGGATTCTGATCAGACGGAACGGCCATGGTAAATGATTGCACCCCACACCATCCCCCCTGGCGTTTGTCCTGAATGACGCTGCAGGGTGCATTCTGGAAGGTCGTGCTTGCCACGATGACTTCTGACTCGTATCCTGCCGTCATGGTGTTGCTAGTTAAACCTTGACTCATCCGAATACACAAATGTTGCCATTCAGCTTGCCACTGTTGGGGTTGATGGGCCCATTGCAATCTGAGGCGCCGGTGGTTTTGAGTCAAAGGAATCCGCAACAATGGTACTCGTGCCATCAATCCTCTGGAAATCAAACGGCGTCGTACAGTGCTAGCAGACATTGTCCTGCCTACTGTAGCACCCCACTGTTGTGCTAACACTGTGGAAGTGGCTGTACGATCTGCTACACACATGCGATAGAGGTGTCTGTCATCTCGCGGTGTCGTCGTGCTGGGTCTTCCTGAGCCTGGTCTTCGGTGTGCCCTGTTCTCTTCGCTCCACTGCCTCCATGCACGCATAATTGTCGTTGCATTACGTCCTACACGAGCAGCAATGTCACGATACGACCATCCCGCTTCACGGAGACCAATTATGCGTCCTCTTTCAAAGCCTGTCAGCTGTTGATATGGTACCCTTCGTCGTCGTCGAGGCATGGTGTTCTTTCAAGCAATTACTCTGAAAATCTAATCATTTATACTCTGACCCATTGTATGCAAATATTGCAAATTGCATAGAGATTAGACCATTCCATCAGGGTGTAGCAATTTTTATAAACAGTAGTGTATATCAAACGCCTTGGAAGGAGGTGTCATGAAGGAATATAACGTAAAATTAATGATAGTCCAAATTGGTTTCAAGGAACCTGCTTTAGTGGAACCATTATGGTTCATCGGAACTTTCAATGCTAAAATATAGCTTGTAATATATCAAATGACTTAGAGTGAAGTGGCATGAACGAATATAACGTAAAATTAATGATAGTCCAAATTGGTTTCAAGGAACCTGGTTTAATGGAACCATTATGATTCATTGGAACTTTCAATGCTAAAATATGGCATGTAATATATCAAACGACTTTGAATGATGTAGCATGAATGAATATAACCTAAAATTAATGATAGTCGACATTGGTTCAAAGGTACGTGGTGTAATGGTATCTTTATGGCCCATTAGAAACTTACAATGTTATCATAAGGCTGTTTAAAAATATAGTTCCACGAATGGTTTAGTTTAACCTTTCGGTACTTGGTTATGCCATTCCTTAATGGTTTATTTTACATGGAGAACGTGTCTTCGTGTACTATAAGGGGATGAGGCAGTGCTGTTGGTACTGCAAAAAATCTTCTCATGTCAGGAGAGATTGCCCTCTCCTGAAAAAGTGTGTGAAATGTTCACGTTTGGTGGGCAGATACCATCGTTGCCCGGAGAAGATTGACAGTACTGCAGCAGCGGTTACGTCAACGCCTCGTCCGTCACCGAAGATGACAACTTTAGATCAGGATGCAGAGCCACAACGACCGGCCCAGCCCGTATTTTCTCCACGTACGTCGCGGGCCGCTTTCCCTGAGCCATCTTTGCCTCCACTTCCACCGGAGGACGAACAGGGATTAGTGACGCCATCATCACTACCTCCGTCTTCAAAGGTTACTGAGGATACGTCCCTGCTTCAGCCATTAAGCGACGTCGTGATGGATGAAGAAGTGGTCTCTGCTGAGGAAGACATCGAAGCCCCATTGGGTGATGCTTCGACGACTTTGGAGGAGGAATTTCCAGCTCCCCCTCCTCCGTCTCTACCAGCGTCGCAGCCAATGGAAGTCACCCGTCTTCCTTCACCGTTTCCTGTGTCATCTTCGGCTCCTACGGCGATTAGCTCCACATCAACGCAGCCGGAAGGGCGTACGGAGAGCAAGTCTCTCCGTAAAAAGAAGAACCGCCATCGTAGCAGAAGGGACAAAAAGGCATCATCATCGTCTGAGAGGGACGGCAGTGTGAGTAGCCGCCATAGTTCCTCTCATCGGACGCGCTCAACGCTTCGAAGGTCTGCTGAGCCACTTTCGTCATCGAAGACGGACCAGCCTCCATCGAAGTTAGGTCAGCCTCTTCCACCTAAATCCTCTGAATGAAGGTCATCTTGCTGAACATACGTTCCCTGGGTTCTTATTTTAAGCAATCGGTACTATTAACTTTTATTGCTCTGTACAGGCCAGATATCCTTCTTCTGCAGGAGGTTAAATTAGCTTCCACGCAGAAAGGTTGCAATCTACCTGGGCTTCGCAGTTAATTTCCTAGTGCGCAATTCTTTATAAACTCATCGTCACCTGTTGGACAAGGGGTTGTTACAATCATCTTTAACCCTTCCATTCAGGTGTCGAACTGTATTTATGACTGCGAGTGCAGAGTAATTTCGTTAGACATTTTATCATCACGTGTGAGTTTCCGATTGCTTAACGTATATGCGTCGTGTGAAAGAGCAGAGAAACAGACATTTTTCGACGATATGAACTTTTTTTGTGTTCTGCTATGCCTGTGGTGATTGCAGACGACTTCAACTGCCATCCAGACGATGATAACAACTTTTCGTCTGGACATGTGCATCATTTATGTCAGCTAAATGCATTATTCGATCTATGGACACACGAGTAACAGAGTAATAATCCAGGTTTCACTTACCATCAAGGACCTCTTGTGTCATCTAGACTCGACCTATTTTTGATCGATAATGCTTTTGCTGGCTCACCTGGACAGATGGAGGTTATTCCTTGTTCTTTCTCTGACCACAGTGCCATCATGTGGTCATCTTCAGCTTGTACCGCAGGTAGTGCTTCAAATAAAAACTGGTTCCTGAACGCATTCGCTGAGGAGAGACGACGAGCCAACGTCAAGAAATGTCGCCGTTTAGTAGTGGAAGGTAGGGAAGTGGATGCTGATTCTGATATCTTATCAGCTTTCCACTCCCACTTTTCATCTGTCTTTAGTAACCCAATCTTCCCATCTGATGCCACGGACAATTGGATTGAGTCACTACGACTTTTTTCAGAGGATTCCGATGCCTTCATTACACGTCCCTTCACCGAAGACGAAGTCAAGAAGTTCCTGTCAGCGGACGGCCGTCATCAGTCCAGCCCGGGTATGGATGGCATTCCATACTCCTTCTACAATGCGACATGGAAACTTCTTGGCCCTTTCTTGGTTCAAGTGCTGAATTCAATCATCAAAGATACTTCCTCCATCACAGCAGAGTTCACTGTGGGAAAAATCATCCTGCTCCCTAAAGTGCCGAATCCAGAGCTCGTCACCCAGTGGAGGCCTATAACCCTTCTTAACACGGATTATAAGGTCTTCACTGGCGTCTTCCAGTCAAGACTTAAAATCTACGCCGACGAGTTCATCAACGCCATCAAATCCTGCTCTATTCCATTCGGTGATTAAAGCCTGTGCACGCCATCAAACTCTAGCTGTGTTAAGCCTTGACCAAGAGAAGGAGTTTGATAAAGTAAATCATTTATTTCTTTTTAAAATGTTTCGTCATCTTCATCTACAACGCGACATGAAATCTTCTTGGGCCTTTTCTGGTGCAAGTGTTTAATTCGATCATTGAAGACCCCTCTTCCATCACATCGGACTTCACCGTGGGGAAAATCATCTTACTCCCCAAAGTGCCGAATCCAGAGTTGGTTACCCAGTGGAAGCCAATAACCCTTCTCAACACCGACTACAAGGTCTTCACTGGTGTATTTCAACAAAGACTGAAAGTTTTTGCCGAAGATTTTATCAACCCCGGACAATCCTGCTCCATTCCATCACGCAGGATGTCCGATAATCTAATTACGATTCGGTGTGTGATGGAAGAAGCGTGTGCTCGTCAGCAAACTCTTGCCGTTTTAAGCCTTGACCTGGAAAAGGCTTTCGACAAAGTGAGCCATGGGTTTCTCTTTGAAGTGTTTCGACACCTTCGTCTTCGGACTTTTGCTACGATTATTTCCGCATGTATGTTTCGGCCTCATCATGTGTGGCAATTAATGGTTCCATATCTGCTACCTTAAATCTGTGTAAGGGTGTCAGGCAGGGGTGTCCTCTTTCCCTTCTGGTTTACATCTTTTATCTGGAACCATTATTACATTACCTAAATAGCCATCAAGATGTTCGAGGATACGATCTGCCAGCAGCATCCATAAACATCAGGACTTTGGTTTATGCAGATGCTTTTTGCGTCCGATCCCTATTCCTTGAGCATCTATAATGAGACCTTTGACCACTTTAGTATTTCGACGGGGAGTTCCATCAACCTCGTCAAGTCTAAAGTTATTGCTATTGGGAAGTGGACTATGGACTACCTTAAAACTTTCCCAATAACATGGTGCGACCGAATTAGAGTGTTAGGATATGTCTTTTCTTTCCAACCGACTATGGACCCTATGTACTGGCAACTAGTGATTGAGAAGTGCATCTCTCACCTTGACCAAAACTTCCGATTTTCAACATCAATGTTTGTAAATAAAGACAAAGTAAATAACAACTCTTTAACCACAACAAAAATTAAGTAAAAAGAAAAATACAACCTTTAGGATTAGGTTGTATTTTTCTTTTTACTTAATTTTTGTTGTGGTTAAAGAGTTGTTATTTACTTTGTCTTTATTTATCATATCCACATTTTCTTCCCATTTGTATATTTATTTCTGGTTTACCCAGGAGTTTATACTTTTATCAATGTTTGTAAAGGTGAGATACATCAAGACCCATGTACTTCCAGTTCTAATATTTAAGTGCCTATTCACCTTGCCTCCGGATAAACTCTTCAGGAAACTGCATAGTGCAATTGTGAACTGTGTTTGGGGGACAACTGCTCAGCAACGTTGTCATCCATTAAGAGCAGTTTCTCTTTATTCCCTTTGAAAGAGGGGGGCAAGGTGTACCTGATATTAAGCGTTATCTCAGTGCTGCTAGATTGGCTGCTATGATACGGGTATTTCTTTGCCCTCCTCCTCTATGGGCGATCTTTTTCTATTTACGCTTAAGATTTTTATTCAAGGTGAATAGGCTCCCATTACCATCCTTGTTGCCAGTAGTGACGTATCATTTCCATCCTATTATTTACAGAACATTTAATTTAGACTTTGTAACTGTATTACCGATGCTACGCCATATTGATCCACAAGACTGGGGAGTACTGCGTCTTTCGTGGTTTTTTCAGCAGACCGACCCTCGAGAATCGACGGACATCTTTCGACTTTTTCCCGATCACCCGTGGGCAGCAGTCATGACGCTTCTAAAATCTTTTGCCTTCGAACGAACATTATTTAATTATCAATGGCGGGTTCTTTTCCCTTCAACGTCTGCATCAGTGGAAAGTGGTCGTGTCCGCTGGATGTGGATACTGCGGCGTAGCCGACACCGTCAGCCATATATAATACGAGTGCCCGTTTGCGAAGTCGGTCTGGGATCGTTTGAGGAAGCATTACGGGCTGGTACAATTTTCGTATAAGTCTGTGCGCTTCTTCTTAAACGATTCCACTGGCGAGGTATTAAAAAAGGACCTAGCTATTGCGATCGCCTTCATCAACAAAGAACTTTGGCTGGCCCGTTGGCGTCGATCGCAGGGACAGCCTCCATCACTCTCGACTGTATGGAGGAAGGTGGCCGATCAACTTCGATCCTTTCTGCTCCTTGAATGGCCATGGCTAGGTCCGTTTACGTTTAAAAAACGCTACACATCATCTAAGTGTTTATGCGAGGTCATCGGAGGAGACCAGACCTTCCTTTTCATCTTTCCGATGGCCTTCTGATAACCCGTCAGATGTGAACGGGCCTCGTTTTTGAGGCGTTTGGATAAGTCACGCAGACCAGTATGGGATGCCTGCCACTTACAGTATGTGCGCCTGGACGCCTAGATTTTAAGACCTCATGATTAGGCGTCCGCTGAGGCAACACCATCAGCCTCAGCTCCAACAGCCACGAGACGCTAAAGCAGAGCAGCTGAGAGTACCCTCGTTTGTGTGTGTGAGTAAGTGATTTGGACTTAGTAATTTATCACACAGCAACCAATCAACCAACGCGTGCATGAGTGACTTTGTGACTTTGAGTGGCCCTCCCCCCGGTAACCCCCGGGAGAGGTTTCACCCCTTCCTCCGAACTTTCCTTCTTTAAGCCATGGAGAACATGGTGTTGATGGTTGCCCACGGACCAATAGCCGTAGGCATGTTTATGAAAGAACTCTATTTTAAGACGGGCATCCCGCCCGTGTTGCCGTCTGGCGATCCTGCTGTTTCTGTCGTGCAGAGACTTTCTCCAAATGAATGGAGGATGCTCTGCCGACAGCGAAACATAGCAGACTGTGTTGTGTCTGCGGATTGCGTTAAGATAGGGCAAACCACCGTCCGCCTAGTCTATGCTGAGCCCGGATATCTGCCCATCTGTATCCGGGGCGCCTCGCCGCTGATGGAAGAAGATTACCTGAAGCGTTACATGTCCGACTATGATCAGGTGAAGAAACTAGCCTACCCAACGCATCCAGATTCTCCCCTGCAGAAAACTGGTGATATCATAGTGGACATGAACCTTCAGAGGGACATTCCAGAGAACCTTGTAATGCACAGTAACAAAGTTCGCGTTCTTGCAAGGGTCAAAGGCAGTGTTGCTGGTACTGCAAGAAAACGTCGCACGTCAGAAAGACTGCCCTCTCCTAAAGAAATGCGATGCCTGTAATCGCATTGTGAGCAAGTACCACCAGTGCCCGGAGCGAGTGTTTGCAGCGCCAGCAGATGTTCCAGCTTCGTCTAAAGGAATGTCGACCCAGCAGCAAGACATGATGTCATCACCGGCCAAGTCCTCAGGGCCAACCAGAGCTTCGTCGCCTTGATCACCATCGCGGAAGAGCCAAGTCTCACCGGCTCTTCCGACTCTTCCCTAGGGGCAGAAGGAGATGATGCAACCACCGCCTCAAACATCTTCGACTCCGACGACTACATCTTAGGAGCCCAGGAGGGAGCGGTCATCGTCACCTCCTTCCAAGCTCCCAGAGATAACACCTCTTCCTCAGTCATCTCTGGATGTGACGATGGGTCAAGACGAAGCTTCTGGAGTTGACGACGTAGATGCTTCAATAGGAGCAGAATCCGCCTTCTCAGTGGAAGAGTTTCCAGCTCTTCCTCCACCAGCGCAGTCAACAACATCACAGTCTGCGCGGACTATTAATACGTCACCTTCCAGAATGACATCTTCTGCTGGGACCTCGCTTCCATCAGCGCAGAAACAGCAGGATCATCTTGTGAGGACGAGGAGTCCCCGCAAGAAAAAATCCAGACGGGATTGTGGCAGCAGGGAAGAGAGAAGAGCCACTTCTTCCTCCGAGAGAGACAGTCGCGCGAGCCACCAGCATAGCCCTTCTTCCTCATCAGGTAGTCAGCTTGGGTCTACTTTCCATCAGGGGCCCACTACATCAAGATTAGACCTTTTTCTCGTCGAATGCATTTGCTGGCTCGCCGGGTAAAATGGAGGTAATTCCATGTTTATTCTCCGACCACAGAGCCATCATGTGGTCATGGAATCCTTTATTTCCAGCATCAACTTACAGGCTCTGAAGTCCATCGCAATTGGTTTCTGAATGTTTCTCTGCTCGACGAAGAGGAATACAAGGGAATGTTCGCTCAGTTCGTTGAAAAACACCTTCGTAACGTGCCTCCTACGCTTGCTTCGTGGTTAGAAGTGAACACCAAAATCAAAAGGTTCTTTCGGAAGATTGGGTTAGATGCTGCTCGTCGTCGACGTCGTCATCTCCTCATGTTACAAGAGATCCTCCGGCTCCTCCAAGTATCCACCCCGAAGGAGGAGTTCGAGATAGAGATTCGTCAGGTGAAGAGCGAGATCAACGCTCTAATCATCCGGAAGGCGGCTGCCACAGCGCTCAGAGCCAAACTTTCCTGGGCGACTAACGTCAGGAATTTATCATCAGCAGCATTCGCCGAGGAAAGACGACGTGCCAACAAAAAATGACGCCATCGAGTAGTGGTGGATAATGGGGGGGGGGGGGGGTAGAAATTTTGGCGTCGACTACAAAGGTCATTTTGCACCTTTTACATAAGCTATAACAGTACGCAGCCCGGGACAAACACAAACATCCATGCCCACGGCGGGATTCGAACCCGCGGCCAGGCGGATTCGAGAACTAGAAAGCCTACGCCCTAGCCCTCTCGGCCAGGTGGATAATGGGGAAGTGAATCTTTTCAGCTTTTCACGCCCATTTCTCATCCTTTTTCGACAACCAAATCATTCCGTCAGACGAAAGGAAGCAGTGGATTGAGGCACTAAGACCTTTTTCTGAGGATGCTGACCTGTCTATCTCTCGTCCTTCACCGAAGATGAAGTCAAGAAATTCCGGTCAGCGGACGGCCGTCACCAGTCCAGCCCGGGTATGGATGGCATACCATACTCGTTCTACAACGCGACATGGAATCTTCTTGGGCCTTTTTGGTGCAAATGTTTAATTCGATCATCGAAGACCCGTCTTCCATCACATCGGACTTCACCGTGGGGAAAATCATCTTACTCCCCAAAGTGCCGAATCCACAGTTGGTTACCCAGTGGAGGCCAATAACCCTTCTCAACACCGACTACAGGGTCTTCACTGGTGTATTTCAACAAAGACTGAAAGTTTTTGCCGAAGATTTTATCAACCCCGGACAATCCTGCTCCATTCCATCACGCAGGATGTCTGATAATCTAATTACCATTCGGTGTATGATGGAAGAAGCGTGTGCTCGTCAGCAAACTCTTGGCGTTTTAACCCTTGACCAGGAAAAGGCTTTTGACAAAGTGAACCATGTGTTTCTCTTTGAAGTATTTCGACACCTTCGTCTTCGGACTTTTGCCACGATCATTTCCGCACTGTATGTTTCGGCCGCATTGTGGCGATTAATGCTTCCATATCTGCTACCTTCAATCTGTGTAAAGGAATCAGGCAGGGTGTCCTCTTTCCCTTCTGCTTTACATCTTTTATCTGGAACCATTATTACATTACCTAAATCGCCATCAAGATGTTCGAGGATACGATCTGCCAGCAGCATCCATAAACGTCAGGACTTTGGCTTATGCAGACGACTTAGTGCAAATTGCGTCCGATCCGTATTCCTTGAGCGTCTATAAAGAGACCTTTGACCGCTTTAGTACTTCGACGGGGAGTTCCATCAACCTCGTCAAGTCTAAAGGTATTGCTATCGGGAAATGGACTGTGGACTATCTCAAATCTTTCCCGTTAACATGGTACGACCGAATTACAGTGTTAGGATACGCTTTGTCTTTTCTACCGACTATGGACTCTATGCACTGGCAACAAGTGATTGAGAAGTGCATTACTCGCCTTGACAGAAACCTTCGTTTCCCAACTTCAATGTTCGTCAAGGTGAGGTTCATAAAAACGCATGTCCTTCCAGTATTAACATATAAATGCCTATTCACCTTGCCTTCGTTCCAAAACCTTCAGAGACTGCGTAGTGCGATTGTGAACTGCGGGAACTTCTACGCAAAGGCTCATCCACTTCGTGCAGCGTACCTGTTCGCTCCATATGAGAGAGGAGGATTAGGTTTACCAGACATCAAGCTTTATCTTATTGCAGCCAGATTGGCTGCGATGATTAGGGTATTTCTTTTCCCGCCTCCCGTGTGGGCAAACTTTCTGTTTACTCATTTTTTAAGGTGAATAGGCTGCCATTACCACCCTTGTTGCCAGTGACAGTGAAATTTCATCAACCAAAACTCTATGTGACTTTTGCGACCGATATTGTGACTTTTCTTCCCATGCTACGTCGCATTGATCCACAAGAACGGGGGCATCTTCGTCTTGCATGGTTTTTTCAGCAGTCCGACCCAGGGGAGACCACTGACATCTTACGACTCTACCCTGATTATCCGTGGGCAGCAGTCCTAAAGCTATTAAAATCCTTTGGTTTTGAACGAACTATGTTTAGTTACCAATGGCGACTGTTGCATCACGGATTTTACTCCCTCCAACATCTCCACCAGTGAAGGGTGGTCGGGTCTGCTTGATGTGTATACTGCCGCGTAGGCGAGACCGTCAGCCATATATTTTACTAGTGCCCGTTCGCGAAGTCGATCTGGGATCGTTTGAAGCAGCATTACGGGCTGGTACATTTTTCGTATCAGTCTGTGCGCTTCCTCTTAGACGACTCCACTGGCGAGGTATTTAAAACGGACCTAGCTATTGCGATCGCCTTCATCAACAAAGAACTTTGGCTGGCCCTTTGGAGTCGATCGCAGGGACAGCCTCCATCACTCTAGACCGTATGGAGGAATGTGGCCGATCAACTTAGATCCTTTTTGCTCCTTGAATGGCCACGGCTAGGTCCGTTTACGTTTAAGAAACGCTACTCATCATCTAAGTGTTTATGCGAGGTCATAGGAGGAGACCAGGCCTTCCTTTTCATCTTTCCGATGGCCTTCTGATAACTCGTCAGATGTGAACGGGCCTCGTTTTTGAGGCGTTTGAATAAGCCACGCAGCCCCGTATGGGCTGCCTGCCACTTACAGCATGTGCGCCTGGACGCCTAGATTTTAAGACCTCGAGATTAGGCGTTCGCTGAGGCATCACCATCCACGCCGCCATACGCCCCGCCAGCCCAAGAGGACACGAGCGACCAGGAGGGTGCAGCAACCCCCATTCAAACGCCGTCAGGGAGAGCCAACGAGAGTGAACAGCATAGCCACGAGGCAACCCTACTCTCGCCGTCTTCCTGAGAAGGATTACGACTGACCTCCGACCTCATCCATGCAAGTCGCAACCGCGCTGAGTACTCACGCCGCGTGTCGCGCTTAGCTTCTTCGGTCTTCCGGTCCTGCAAGTTCCCATTAGACATTAAGCTAAAAATTAAAGTGCTTCCTAAACTCTTGCCATAAACTTAACTGAATTTATTAAGCTCCCCGTGACGGGCAGGCGAGGAGCAAGTTTAGTGTTAATAGGCATTGATTCAATTAATTGGAGTAGTAATCTTATTCTCTTATTTTTTCAGTCCCGCCGTTTGAGCTCCCAAACCCTAATGGGCCAGCGTGCTCAAGATTAGCTACGTCCGAATTTCATTATCAGGTTACTTACCTCATTCCCCACTTCAGCGTCTCGTCCCAGCCAGGTTCGACTACGGGTAGGCGTCAATCAGGGCAACGACCTCCAGCCGATTGTACCAGTGGCCCAGGACGGCCCTGAAGCATACCTATGTTTAGTCTACTAAGATTATCAGTTATCAAATGAATTTAAATATAACTCATTTAATTTTCAATGAATTTATTAAATTTATTGGATCGTAAACCGTCTCACAATCCTTTCCCTCCTCTGACACTGATTAATGCTAGCTTCTGAGGAGATAGGTCTCTGCTTATTCACAAAAGCCTATCTTAGCATTGAAAGATCGTGACACTCTTTGAATGAAAGAATAGATCTCAATCTTTTCATTAGATAATTTCTACTTTTCAGTCCTGAAATGATTTTTTCACATTGACTGTTGAACTGTAATGTATTATCGAATGTGAATCCAAGGAATGTAGCGATTCTCTCGTTACTGTCTTCCGAGTTATGGTTATACATTTAGTTTTCTTCATGTTCAGTTTCATTCCACGGGTGGTATACCATTCTTCCATAGTTAAAAGAGGTCTTGTTGAATTTTTGTCTTAATTAGCTCTTCTTCATTTGCATGATATGATGTATACAATATGTTGTCAGTAACTTATTATTTGGAGGTTAAACTTAAGCTGATACAATGATGATGTAGCGACAGCAAATAATAAAGGGACTACGCCTGATCCTTGGATCACCCAACGGAGTGAATCTTGATACGTTAGCGGTTCTCCGTCGATAATGTTCTTCCTTAATGTGAAATAATCCTTTATTAACGCCAAATAGGTATCGTCAACTCCAAAGGACTTCAAATCTTCAAATAATTGCTGGCGGAATATAGTATCAAAAGCTTTAGATAGATCTGTTTGTATCATCTTAAAGTGTTTTCCCTCGTCTAACGCTCTGGCAGCAAGAAGATATAACTGGATGGGGGTCCAATTTACCCGGTCCGATGGACGGCTTCCTTGTTGATGTTTCGGGATCTTTGGCCAGATGTGGGGAATCATTTCAACTACCTTAGCTAACGGAGATAACATTGCTATTGGTCGATAATTACTAATTAATTTCGGGTCTCCGGATTTGTATATCGGGACACTATTCGCAATTTTCAGCTGTTCGAGAAATTTTTCCGCTTGAATGATGCATTTACATAACTCTTGTACTTTTTAATACCCGTTTGATTTAGCGCCACAAGCAGTTTATTCGTTATAATGGTTGCGTGCTTCACATCCTTCATTTTAGTGGTCTTAATAATCTCTCTGATTACGTGTATTCCAGGAAGTGCAGGTGCTAGGATTTTTTCCTTTTCATAAAATTGATTTTTAATAATTTTTTGAGGTATTGATATTTCACATGGGTTATTTAACCACTTTAAGTAATCACCAAGCTTATCAGATGGTATAGACGTTTTGTTCTCGTTACTATTAATCTGTATTAACTTCCATAAATTAAGATCCCGTTGTTGGATAGTGACCATGGCTCTTTTTGCCTTTCGTAGAGCATCCTTGAAATCTCTATTTACTCTCTTGAATTTGTTTTGGGCATCCGAACTCTTATTTTTTATAAAACTCTGATAGGTCTTAACTTTCTTAAACCACAATTGGGATAATTCTTGAAACCACCAACTTTTCCCTTTTTCCCTATTTGACGTCCTTACTAATTGCATACCAGCAGTCATTGCTGAGCTCATCATTAGATTTACTAATTCCTTTAGTTTTTCATCTGGATCCTGCGTGCTGGCAAATTTCTCCCATTCAGTTCTGTCGAGATCTCTATTATATTTATGTATGTTCATATTTTTAAAAGTTAGTTTCACGCCCATTTTTGTGGATTAGTAATCGGAGCTTGTTGATAAAGTAAACAATCGAAATAAATTCCTCTCTGGTAACAACGTGGGATCGTCATCGTGGACACGTTATTCCACGACAGGTCCTGGGAAACGTATACATGATTTATCAAAGTTTCAGTAGTCGCTGTCACCCTAGTCGGTATATTTACAATTTGTCGTAACTGGAGTTCTTCAATGGTAAAATGTAACAAATTTAATATCAAGATATGTTGTCTATTATTATAATGAAGTTACAGTGTGTTGATAATGGTATAATATTTACAGTTGTTTTGAGATAATTTTCCCTAATAATCGAGTTTTGTAAACTGCGCTTATAAGAATTATTTTCAATTCCACTACGATGCTGTAACTTGATATATAACATGACCCTATTTTACTATAGCGTATATTTGATGAATAAAAACTTTTTAATTTCATCTTTTCTAGTGCCTCAAAATGCCCAGAAAATGCAGTTTATACGGTTTAACTCAAATTACGATTCAAAAAAATCAAAGCCAGCTAGAATAAAATGGCAACAAAACTTAAGTTGCATAATGATAAAAAGGGTAAAATTGAATTTAGATCGTGAATGTTTTTGCAGTGTATTAATAGAGAAAAACACTTGAAATTATTATATTATTTGATTCTAAAATCTTGTTAAATAATTTTCTAAAGTTATTAATGATAAACGCTGTGATGCTAAAATTGTAAAAGAAAAATAGGAAAACTTGGGAACTGAAGAAATAACGAATTTGTAATTTTTCTGTATTCTTTTGTTTGATATTACTTTGAAGCTTAATAAAATATTTATTTAATTTTCAATTTATCTTTTTTTATTTATTTATTTTTACACTATAAATTACACACATAAACAAAAAAATAATTGTACGGGGCTGTGTTGGGACACGGTCGCTAGTTAAGTCGTAGAATACGTCTTCAGGCTACTAGGCGAATAACAAATCATCTTGTACAACACAATTTAAAAAATTTAATTTCTGACATAAAATGTTCAATATACTTGCAATATATCATAATTTTTTTTAACCAGATTCGTTATTTTTAACCAAACCTAAATTATAAGTCATTCACAACGTACAAATCAGTGGTTTGTGATAAGACAAATATGATACAAATGTCAACAGACTGGAATCAATATCAAATCTGTAGTACTGCCACCCAATGTAGTAGGTGATTCGATGGGCATGTAATCTAAATTGAAACGTTTCTTCAGAAAGCCAAGAACTGTAAGTTTAATATAGCATCTACATTTAAGTCTCCAAATATCATAATTTGCACATCAGTATCCACCTCCATGTTGTCTTTGATAGGTGTAGTTGCTGGTGAATATTTCATCATCGCACTGAACAACAACATTGCCATATCAGATATCGAACAGTAGGATGATTTTAAACAATGCCTAGTATAAATCTCACCATACTTTAACCATACAAATACTACCGATACCAGCGTCAATCAGTCATCTATAGTTTGACCAGTCTATCAGTGTATGTTCGCATTCGGTTAAAGAGTTAATATTTCTGAAGATCGCAACACCGCCTGCTTTCCTATGACTTATTACACCATGTTCGGTGAGTGCATCGGATCTTATACAACCAGACTGATTCATTTGTGTCCTCAATTCGAATCCATCTACACTGTCATATCAATGAATTATGACCAGCACCCCTTCAAGGTACACGCATCGTTTGCCCCAACAACGATTACACATTGCAAAATTTGCATAACAGGCTGAGAAAGCTTTAAAGCTGGTGCATCAAACGGCAGGTGCACGCGCCTCAAGATGGGTAAACGTCCGGATTTAACGGACATCCTAAAAGAGATGATAATAGGCTATCGCAGCAAGGGTGGCACCATCTCCGAAACGGCGCGATTTGTGAACTGTTCACGGTCCGTTGTAGTGAAGGTGTACAAAGAGTGGACAGCAGGGACAGAAATCGCGTCCAATGATTTGAACTATTAAAACTACTGGATCCTCCCCGAGTAGAACTGCCGGCGGTCATGTAATCGATAAGCGACCAGGGCAAGCAATCGATCAACTGAAGCCATTGAGCAAAACAGTAGTTATGATGGATTTATTAATGACAAACTCCTGTTAATTTAACTCCAATGCAATTAAACAATTTAGTCAGGCCTACTGACGAAGAAAGCATCTTGCAAAGTCACAACTTCATTGGATTAAAAATTTAAAAAAAAAGTTTTAAGCACATACTTTTACTTTAAAAAGTGGATATAAAAAGTAAAAGATAATTTTTGGTGACTCTCATTTAAATAGAAATTCATAAAATTAAAAAAAGCTAAAGGTTTGGTGCGTGTTTAATGTAAATTTGAAATTGAAAATATTACACAATAGAATAAAATTTACCTTTTTTCTTTAATTTTATGAATTCCGATTTAAATGCGACACCAAAAATTATTTTCAACTCTTTTCATGCACGTTTTAAATGTGTGCTTAAAATACTTAAAAAAAATTTTTAATATTTTTTTATTTTATTCTTTTTACTCTTTATTTTTTTTAAAAAAAAATTGAACGGGGCTGTGTTGGGACACGGCCGCTAGTTAAGTCGTAGAATACGTCTTGTGGCTACATGGCGAATAAGAAATCATTATGTACAACACAATTTTAAAAATTTAATTTCTGACATAAAATGTTCAAACAACTAATATACTTGCAATATATCATAATTTTCTAACCAGACTCGTTTTTTTTAACCGAACCTTAATTATAAGTCATTCACAACTTACAAATCAGTGGTCTGTGATAAGAGAAGTATGATGCAAATGTCAACCGACTAGAATCAATATCAAATATGTAGTACTGCCACCCAATGTAGTAGGTGATTCGATGAGCATGTAATCTAAATTGAAACGTTTCTTCACAAAGCCAAGAGCTGTAAGTTTGATATAGCATCTACATTGAAATCTCTAAATATCATAATTTCCACATCAGAATCCATCTCCATGTTGTATATGGTAGGTGTAGTTGCTGGTGAATATTTCATCATCGCACTGAACAACAACATTGCCACATCAGATATAGAACATTAGGTTGATTTTGAACAATGCCTAGTATAAATCTCACCATACAATTATTACCGATACTAGCGTCAATCAGTCAACTATAGTTTGACCAGTCTATCAGTGCACGTGCACGGTTAAAGAGTTAATATTTCTGAAGAACGCAGCACCGCCTGCTGTCCTATGACTTATTACACCATGTTTGGTAAGTGCATCACATTGCTACACTTTCTTACAAGTGCGATGCCTTGCCGGTCTCGTATTCGAATTCATCGTTTTTCTCATAACCCGTCTCGCCAACAACATTTCGCATGTACTCATCTTTCATTTCGTTCTCTTTGCAAGTTGTTTGCAATGTCGTCGTCTTTATTGCACAGTTCTCTGAAGTTCTTCCATCAATGCATCTACAGGGTCGGGACACATTAATATGACCACCTGCTAGTATCCGGAATATCCACCTTTGGCGGCGAGCACAGCAGCTAGTCAGCTTGGCAGAGAGTCAATAAGTCGTCGGAAGGTGGTTGCAGGTGTCTGGGACCATTCGGCGATCAGTGCATCCCGTAATTCCATTACCGTGCGTGGTGGAGGGTCCAGCTTGCGGACAAGGCGATCGAGATGGTCCCACAAATGTTCAATGGGGTTGAGGTCCGGGGAGTTTGGTGGCCATGAGAGTAGCTTGAATTCATCCTCATGCTCCGCGAACCAATCGTGGACAATTTTGGCAGTATGGCAGGGAGCATTGTCCTGTTGAAAGGTGCCATCACCCTGAGAAAATACTGGTCGACATGAAGGGGTGTACCTGGTCTGCGACGATCATCAGTTAACGAACAGCATTCAGTGTACCCTCCAGTGGTATCAGTGGACTCAGACCATACAACGAAAACATCCCCCAAACAGTGACACCTCCCCCACCAGCCTGTCGTCTGCCTGTTCTCAGATCGTCCGTCCACTCTGTTCACCAGAAACCGCAACTCCCCAGTGAAAGCAACCCTTTGCCACTCAGCCGAGGTCCAGTGGCGATAGTCCATTGCGAATTGGAGGCGTTATCAGCGATGCACAGGCGTCAACATGGGTGCTGTTACCATACGCCTGCTCCGGAGCCCCAACTTCAAGAGGGAACGTTGCACTGTCTTGGTGCTGACACGCCTACTGGCCCCACTGTTCATTTGCTGTGTCAGTTGCTCAACAGTGGCACGCCAATTGGTCATGGCCAGGCGACGTAACCGACGCTCACCTCTAGGATCGATTGCCCGTGGGCCCCCACAGTTACCTCTTCGGTTGCTCGAAACTGTCTGATTCGTCCAGTCGCGATAAACCTTCACAACGGCAGCCCAAGAGCAGTTCACAAAGGTGGCCGTTTCTGAAATGCTGCCCCCCTTCGCCGTAACCACCGAGAGAGAAGGCCTCTGCGATAAAACGTAATACATTGTTATGTCAACATATTTAGGGCATTGTTATTCGTATTTCTACCAATAATAAGCCATAAATTTGCCCTAACTAAGATGATGTAACAAGGTATTACTTTTCATCGCATAGGCCTTCTCTCTCGGTGGTTACGCCTAGGCCCAATAGCCAATGATCATCCCCTTTTGGAGTTCCGACAGGTCACTTGCTCTGCCCATGACGGCAACAATTGCTGTATTAACGGATGCTACTACACGTCTGCTGTTGTCAGCTTTTAATGATATGCAATGATTTTTCATCTGCATACCATCGGACGTTCCAACATGTTCGAGGAAAGGTGGTCATATTAATGTGTCCCGACCCTGTATATCTGTTACTTTCGTATTCCTTCCTTTTGACTAAAATGTTCACCTCGTTCGCATCGTACAATTGGATGAATTTGTATACATCTACAACTTCATTGTCATCGATGCTATAATGACGGTATCTAATAGTGTTGTGCCGATACTGATACCAATACCAAAAAGTATCGATACTAGCTGGTATGGAGTACTGAAGTATCGTACATTGTTATATGGCTCAAGTATCGATAGTTTGCACATCGATACTGGATACTGAAAAAACCTATGAGTCACCTAATGAAGATGTTCGATTTTCAGCGTTAATTCAGAATCTGTTGAATATTTTAACGCTTTTATTCCAGTGGCTGCCTACTGCCTACTGATTAGGGAAGTATCTTTCGAAGCGTTTGTTTTTATTTCTCCATAGATTCATAGATTTAGCCCATTGAATTTTCATCTAAAGTTTTTTTGTCCATCACTGCACGTCTCTTCTTAGCTTTGTGTATCTGTTCTGGCAAAACGGTCGAAATTTTGGCGACTAGTCTACATATGTAGCTCATCAAATGGTTGACGAGAAGATACTCCATCCCGCGTCTTAGGCACACATCTGCAGCGTGTCTAATAGTTTTAAATTTGTTCTACAATGAATGCACAGCATGAAATCATTCACATTGGACTGATGAAACTGATGGAGCAAACATCACACTACCGTAATGTGGGTTCTTTAAGTCCTTCTCAAACTAAAATCTATTATAAACATTACATGAGTATCCAAATTCATTGTTAATGAATATAAAACGAAATATGAATTCAATCTCCCAAATTTTCGCACATATGTTGCTCCTTACTTGAATCATATTTGATAGGAGGTATCAACCAGGTATCAACCCTGGGTGCTCAGTATCGATATGAGGAAGGACAGGACACAGGACTAGCTCTTCAAGTTATTACCTCTACTCTCTTTTCAGGTATCATTTCATTACTCTCATTTCACGGTGCGTCCTTTTCAGGGCGATATTCACCTTCTGTTACGTCTGATGTGCTAATCCCTGGCGTTGGAATTAATATTCCCGTAAACCAGTACATCAAGACGCTCATTATCCTTCTGGGTCCCTGGCGTTGGGGTTAATTTCCTCGCAAACCTAGCTAAGGACTTTTCATATCATCTATTATTATTCTAATTATTCACGAGTGGGTCCCTGGCGTAGAATTAACTTTCTCGCAAACCTGACTTGTTTTCTTTTTTCCTTAAAGGTAAGTGCGTTCTTCTTAGGACGGCTTCTTTAGCACACACGTAGCAGCGAGGTTACTCCCCCCCTGGTTATATACAATTATATTTTAGGATTCTGATGGCTTCGTCCAAAATAACCACGTTGGAGTCAGCTAAAATGCCACTGCTAGTGGCAGATGGTAAAACTGTGTCCTGCGAAAAGGCCTACCGGGATGCCTGCTTGGATGTTAGGTTTGCTGCTTTTGACCTAGTGTTCAACGAAATGTTAGAAGCACTCCGGGATGAAATAAATGCTAAGTATAGGGCCCTGGAAAAAAAGTCGAATCCCTACATAAAAGTTTTGAAGAGAAGTTCGAAGGTATCAACAAGGAAATCAAGGACTCTCGTAGAGATGTCAATGAAAAGATTAGCGAACTGAAGGAAGCCTTTGGGAAATGCTCCGGGACTCCGAAGGCAGGTAACTCCAAGGAACATATACCTGTTGATAACAGCAAGGTAAGTAATGTTTCTAATAATATTGCCTGTGCTAAAAGTTTAGAGACTATGGATATAATTGAAAATAGTGACTGCTCGACAAACGGTGGCTATAAGAGAAGTCACTCTGATGGAACCGATGAAGAAGTGGATAGCAGTTCCTGGATTGGTGTTGCTAATAAAAAATTCAGAAAAGGCACGAAGATCGACAAACTAAAGACCGTCTCCAGAGTAAACGAAGAAGTCGTCAGCGCGACTAGAATGAGGAATCCGAAGAATGTACAAGGTCGCTCGGCTAATAAAGACCATAGGATCTCGAAGAGGTATGTACCGCCAATTATCGTCCGGACTCATGGCGTCCCGTTTAAGACGATTGTAACTGAGCTCAAGAAGCATGTTCCATTGGAAAAGATTACCGTTCATACGGGCAGAGCAGAAATCGTGAAAGTTAAATGTGAAGATGAAGAAACACACAACAGGTTAGTCTCTGGAATTAAGTCTGATAATATTTTAAAAATTCAGCATCATCAACTGAAGTCGGAGAAGGTCTTGAAATACGTAATTCGTAATGTGGATGTTACGTATGACCTCGATGACTTCCAAGTAGACCTAAAAAGAGCCAAATACTTCCCGGAAAAAGTTATTCGATTGAGGAAAGCCAAAGGATCCATTGATATGCCGATGGTTTTAGTTCTAGTCCCGAACACCGAACACACCCAGTCATTGAAAAACATAATACGTATTGGGCCGCTGGCAGTTTCAGTGGAGGCCTTTCGAGGGAACAAGAAGCCACTACAGTGTTACAACTGCCTGCGCTTCGGACATGTATCCATGGGTTGCACGGAAGATCCTCGTTGTAATAAATGTGCTGAGGGGCACCAGTCAAGAGATTGCTCTAAGATCAAAGGACAAGACCCCCCCCCCCAAAGTGCATCGTATGTGGTGGACAGCACATATCAAGCTACACGAAATGTCCTAAATACCCCCAGGTTCAAAGGATGTCTAGATCTAAAGTGACAGCAGGCAAATCCTATGCTGCTGCTGTGTCTACGCCGGAAGATAAAGGCCTCAACATCAACGACCTACCAGGTATGTATAAGCAATTAGGACGTATCTTTCATCTGTTTTCTAATCTAGGCAAAAGTTACCCACAGTTGAGTGGGCTCCTTACGACCAACTAATTTTAGTATGGCTGCACAACGTTATACTGTAATCAACAAAGGTGAACTTCGGTGCGTGATACGGAACGCTAGGGGCATTCCCCGAAAGCGTATCGAGTTTCACAACTTTCTGATAAAGCAAGAAATCGACGTTGCTTTCCTCTGTGAAACTCACCTCAAACCAAGCCAA
>JAHWFO010099722.1:11037-22235 GCA_023313115.1 Rhysida immarginata
TGTGTGTGTGTGTGTGTGTGTGTGTGTGTGTGTGTGTGTGTGTGTGTTTTTTTGGCACGTTTTAGCAGTGCATAACCTATTACAGTTTATTTCCAAAAAACACATCAGTTTATTTAACTTCTTGAGATTGTTCTGTTTACGTACTGTGTAATTATCCCGGGCAACGCCGGGTCCTCTGCTAGTCTATATATATACGTATAAAGAAGGATGTTTGTTTGTGGGTTTGTTTTTTATTCCGATCTTTATAAAATTTCGCATACTTGACCTTCAAACCATGAGGAAGGTCACTGTCTACCTCAGATTTCGGAAAAATAATAATTATCGATAAAAAATCGATATTCATGGTTATGGAAGGGCGTATTAATTAGAAATATCTCATGACCAACAATGCAAAGCAAACTTTGTGCAACAATAGGCATGAACAATGGTATCAACACGCAATTCACAAACACTCTGCACGGACCAACAATATATCTCATGATCAACAATGAAAGGAAAAGTTTGTGCAACAACAGGCCCGTCGTGTTCGCATCAACAATGGTCTCAATGCGCAATTCACCAATAACAATGAGCACAAAATTATTCAAAGAATTATAACAATGAACATAAAGTGATGATGCAATGACAGAACATTCGTTTTCAAGAATAATAACAATGAACATAAAATGACGCAATGATAGAAAGTTCTTTTCAAAGAATTATAACAATGAACATAAAATGATGATGCAATGACAGAACATTCGTTTCCAAGAATTATTAACAATGAACAGGAGATGGATATAATAGACGATATAGATAGGGCAGTCTCTCTCGATGAGGCAAAGGAGGTACACGTGTCTTCCTTCAGCTCCCTAACAAGCGTAATTATCCTGGGCAACGCCGGGTCCTCTGCTAGTACGTAATAAATTAAGAAATTCATTCTAGGAATCTTAAATTATTTGCAATGTGTTTGCAGAATTTTTTTAGTCATGCTATATTTGATGATGTTCTGAGAATTCATTGGTTCTATTGGACATAAACAACAAAGCATGGCATTAAATGAAGAGGAAATAGTCCAGCAATGTCACAAAGGAAATTGAGAGGAAGAGGAAGATAGTGATGAAAAAGGTTGGCTGGTTGGTTTATTAGAATTTTTGGCGTTGACTACTAAGGTCATTTTGCGCCTTTTACACAAGTTGCATCTGTAAGCAGCTTGGGACAAATACAAACATCCATGCCCATGGCGGGATTTGAACCCACGACCAGGTGGACTTGAGATCTAGAAAGCCTATGCCCTAGCCCTCTCGGCCACTTGGTCGGCTGATGAAGAAGGCAGAGACATTATTGAACAGTCTGTGCCTTCAAATAGACACATGTCGATTTTAAATAAGATTCGGTCGTACCTTTTGTACAAGCGACAATGTTCCACCTGATCTTTTACACTAGCATTGTTCTTTAAAGAGCAATTTCTAATAACTACACAGGGCAAGTCAAAAAAAGCCGGCGTGAGGAAATAAAACTAAGTCCCAGGAAAATAGGTTTTGCTTCAATAGGTATATTCAACAAAATCTTTTGTCCTGGGACTTAGTTTTTTTCCTCATGCCAGCTGTTTTTGACTCACCCTGTATACAATCATGTAAACAGACTCGAATATCAGAGTTCTTTCCAGAAATAAATAAATAAAATGTATAAAAAGATGCATGTGTCTCAAGCTTATTTCGTAATACAACACTTTTGAGTTTTTCAGCGAATGGACAAACAATTTTTCAATCCTGGATGATACGTAGTTTTTGCTCGGTCCCTTGAAACTCGTATTAACGGAGTTCTACTGTACTATTTTATGGTTATTAATTTCACAAATTAGATTTTTGAATACAAAGATACTCTCTCAGGTTGGTGTCTTTATTTCATCCAAGTAAAAGCTACTGCATATTAATGAAAATCTTGGTACAGTTAGTACTCTCCCATAGTCATTGCCAAGGCCAATTCTTACCAATTCTTCTACGTGAAGCGTGCGCTAAGATTTGCATCTTGCTCCCTTCCCCCACCAACAAATGTTACAATTGGGCCTTAAATGTCATACCCTAGGCAATTGCTTAAGCAACTTATTTTCCTCATCTTTGGGCCTACTTTGGATTATTGCCTCACTGTTGGGCCTGAGGCTGTTATAAGAGTAAAGTCTGGATGAAAATAAAATAATTTGGCACTGATGGGATATGGCAGCAGAAGACCGACAAGAGTACCTTCATTCACAGCATGCCATTGGAAGCTGCACCTCGCCTGGGCTCGTGAGCGTATTCATTGGACCTTAGATGACTGGAAACGCATAGCTTGGTTCAATGAGTAGCGATTCAAGTTGGTGCACGTGCAAGCTGATGGCAGGGTCCATGTGTGGTGCAGACCCTTTGAGGCCACGAACCTAAGTTCTCAGGAAGGAACTGTGCAAGCTGGTGGCAGCAGGTTTACAAGGCATGGTTTGAATCCTCTGATCAAATTGTATCTACAACTCCATTGCAAAAAAATAGAATAATGTTTTATTATGAACTTCTAAGGTGATTTGCATGCTTATTTCATCACCAAATCACACGAAAAGCAAAATACAACATATACAGGCACAAAACTAGAATATGAATTGTTGAAAAAATATTAGCTATTTGCTAATTATTTAAGCGGAATTAATTGGCTGTTGCAAAATATTAGAATAAGTTGTTCCCCATTGCAAAAAAATAGAATAATTTATATGAACACTCAAAATTAACAATGTTAATACTTTGTTGCGTTGCCTTTTGCACTCATCACAGCTTGCATACGACGTGGCATATTGTTAACAAGCTGACAACACGTTTGTCTTGAAATTAACGCCCAGATATGTCGAATTGCAGACACAAGTTCTTGTCTAGTGCTGGGAACATGCTCAGAGAGTATTTTCTTCATTATGGCCCACAGATTCTCAATCGGATTTAAATCCGGTGAATTGGCAGGCCATGGAAGCACATTTATACCACGATCTCTGAGCCATGTCATTGTGCGTTTAGCTGTGTGGGACGATACCCCATCCTATTGGAAGATAAACTCGTCATCCTCATACAGTTCTTCTGCCGAAGGAATCATGTAAGGGTCCAGAATTTCCATTTAAACGTCTGCGTTCACTGTTCCACGCACAATACGTAGTTTCCCAACCCCATGTGAGGACATGCAACCCCACACCATCACCGACATGGCAAACTTCACAGAACGTTTGAGGCAATCTTGTTGAAACGCCTCCTCCACACCCTGATTCCTTGATCTCCATGCACAAGGCAAAACAGATTCATCACTAAACAAAATTTTGCTCCATTCTTCATCACCCCAGTATTGTCGCTGTTTGCACCATCTCAGACGATTTTTTTCGTTGAATTCTCGTCAACATAGGCTTGATTTTCGGAATTCTAGAGAAATAACCATGGCAGCGTAGTCTTCTCCACATAGTCCGTTTAGATACTCTGACTCCGTGATTGGTTTTCCATATGAAATGGAGATTTTGCAGACTTTTGAATCGATGTTTCCTAGCAATTCTCAAGAGTGCTCTCTCATCCCGGGTTGTGGTTTTAGGCTTTCTTCCACGTCTGGAGCAATTGTTTATAAGCTAGGCTTGGACATTCTTATTGTTCTGGTGAGCACGGACTATACTTGAAACAGTTGCTTGAGAACATTCAGCTATTTCTGCAATCCTGGTCTGCGTTAATCCTGTTTTATGTGCGTTCACGATGATCTCCTTAGTATTTTCAGTGATGTCTTTTTTGTACCCCATAAGTGCAACTTTTGGAACACTAAAACACTCTGCGTTTCAGGGAAAGGTTCTTTTATATGTCTGATTTTAATCTATGCAATATTAACTTGGATACAATTCGTTGAAAAATTGAATAATCAACTATTCTATATTTTTGCAATGGGGGGCAGCTTATTCTAATATTTTGCAACAGCCAATTAATTCTGTTTAAATAATTAGCAAACAGCTAATATTTTTTCAACAGTTCATATTCTAGCTTTGTGCTTGAATATGTCGTGTTTTGCTTTTCGTGTGATTTGGTGGTGAAATAAGCACGTAAATCACATTGGAAGTTCATAATAAAACATTATTCTATTTTTTTGCAATGGAGTTGTAGCATTGACTGGGAATCGTTATGTCCAGTTGCTTGGTGATCATTTGCAGCCTTTCATATGTACCTTAACAGCGGTGAGATGTTCCAAGAGGACAATGCGCCACATGTCACTAGGCCAACGTTACTCGCAATTGGTTTGAGGAACATTCTGAACAATTCCCACATATGAATTGGCTACCTAGATCGTTAGACACGAACACCATCGAACATATTTGGGATATTATCGAATCTGCACAAGAGTCTGCAGCAGCAACATTCACGCAATTATGGGCGGCTATCGAGACTGCATAACATCTGAACATCTCTTCAGAGGACTTCCAGCAACTGGTAGAATCATGCCATGCAGAGTCGCTGCACTTCACAAGACAAAAGGAGGCCCTACATGATGTTCAGTAAGTGTACTTTTGGCACTTCAGTGTACTTTTCTGCTAATTTTGATTTTTGTAGACACTTTT
Source organism: Rhysida immarginata (assembly GCA_023313115.1). Classification (NCBI taxonomy): domain Eukaryota; kingdom Metazoa; phylum Arthropoda; class Chilopoda; order Scolopendromorpha; family Scolopendridae; genus Rhysida; species Rhysida immarginata. Next base: position 15,614 of record JAHWFO010099722.1, read on the forward strand.
ACCAAAGCATGCTAGTCACATTATATTTTCTTTTTAAACCTGCGTTCAACTTGGTTTAATAAAATTAATTAATGCTATTAAACTGAGTGACCAAAAGTCACGGGAAGATGCTGGATATGATGTTAATAGCGAACTGCTCCTCTGCGAGCCTTCAAAACCGCAGTACGAGGTGCATTCAAGTTCTAAGGCCTCCGATTTTTTTTCTAATTAACTACTCACCCGAAATCGATGAAACTGGCGTTACTTCTCGACGTAATCGCCCTGCAGACGTACACATTTTTCACAACGCTGACGCCATGATTCCATGGCAGCGGCGAAGGCTTCTTTAGGAGTCTGTTTTGACCACTGGAAAATCGCTGAGGCAATAGCAGCACGGCTGGTGAATGTGCGGCCACGGAGAGTGTCTTTCATTGTTGGAAAAAGCCAAAAGTCACTAGGAGCCAGATCAGGTGAGTAGGGAGCATGAGGAATCACTTGAAAGTTGTTATCACGAAGAAACTGTTGCGTAACATTAGCTCGATGTGCGGGTGCGTTGTCTTGGTGAAACAGCACACGCGCAGCCCTTCCCGGATGTTTTTGTTGCAGTGCAGGAAGGAATTTGTTCTTCAAAACATTTTCGTAGGATGCACCTGTTACCGTGGTGCCCTTTGGAACGCAATGGGTAAGGATTACGCCCTCGCTGTCCCAGAACATGGACACCATCATTTTTTCAGCACTGGCAGTTACCCGAAATTTTTTTGGTGGCGGTGAATCTGTGTGCTTCCATTGAGCTGACTGGCGCTTTGTTTCTGGATTGAAAAATGGTATCCACGTCTCATCCATTGTCACAACTGACGAAAAGAAAGTCCCATTCATGCTGTCGTTGCTCATCAACATTGCTTGGCAACATGCCACAAGGGCAGCCTTGTGGTCGTCCGTCAGCATTCGTGGCACCCACCTGGATGACACTTTTCGCATTTTCAGGTCGTCATGCAGGATTGTGTGCACAGAACCCACACAAATGCCAACTCTGGAGGCGATCTGTTCAACAGTCATTCGGCGATCCCCCAAAACAATTCTCTCCACTTTCTCGATCATGTCGTCAGACCGGCTTGTGCGAGCCCGAGGTTGTTTCGGTTTGTTGTCACACGATGTTCTGCCTTCATTAAACTGTCGCACCCAAGAACGCACTTTCGACACATCCATAACTCCATCACCACATGTCTCCTTCAACTGTCGATGAATTTCAATTGGTTTCACACCACGCAAATTCAGAAAACGAATGATTGCACGCTGTTCAAGTAAGGAAAACGTCGCCATTTTAATTATCTAAAACAGTTCTCATTCTCGCCGCTGGCGGTAAAATTCCATCTGCCATACGGTGCTGCCATCTCTGGGATGTATTGACAATGAACGCGGCCTCATTTTAAAACAATGCGCATGTTTCTATCTCTTTCCAATCCGGAGAAAAAAAATCGGAGGCCTTAGAACTTGAATGCACCTCGTAACACGTTGAGGCATGGACACTATGAGGTGTTGGAATTGTTCTGGAGAGATAGTGACCCACGCATAACTGAGCCACACTCTTGCTTGACACAACCTTGTTGACACGCAGGATCCATAGCTTCATGGGGCCTACACCACACTCTCACACGTCCATCAGCTCGATAGAACTGAAATTGGGATTCATCTGACCATGCTATATGCCATCACTGTTCCATGGTCCAGTGACAATGTTTACAGGGCCCATGCTAGTTGTTGAACTCTGTGCAGAGGTGTCAGCAAAGGGACACGAGTCGGTCGTCGGCTGCTGAAGCCTGTGCAGTGCATTTGTCTCCATACAGTCCTGGTAGATATGGGTTCCTGACACTCCACATTCAAATTGGTGATGATCTGACTCACAGTAGCCCATAAATTGCCCTGTATGGCTCTGTTGAGGCAATGTGGCATTCATTCGTCAAACACTTGTGGTCGTCCTGTGCGAGCTTTACGAGTGCGGAAGCACTGTCTCTGCGATATTGAAGATCCACCCTAGATACTGTTAATCTCAGAAACCTGAATTCTTGTGTAATCCCCGATATGCTATGACCCATGCGTCTTGCACCGATGATCATCCCACGTTCAAAGTTGGTTAACTCACGACATGCTGCCATGTTCACTACACACCTGTCTGTAACAGACTGCCCAGATATCTACACCAGCATCACATGCCACATCTGGCCGCGACATTCGGGACTCGTACACGGCAGATCTTCAAATGGGACAACACTTCTCATGACTTTTGGCCACTCAGTTTATTATAGCAATTAAAAATGAATAAAGACATAATGGAAGCTGTTTAGAAACCAGTTCTTATTATTTTCACTAAGTGGCTCATTATATATTCTCATGCCACGTAAAATTCTAAAATCATTTAATATAAATAAAACCAATGACACCACAATCATTTGTCATTTTCTTTGCTTTTATTACAAAATAACGGGATTTTTTAAACCAAGTGTACAAATCACATTTCTGAATTTTAAGATCATTTTTTCTTTTTCAATTTCTCCTCAAGTTCCAAGCTGAGAATATGCGACGGCGGAACAGCAAACTCGGTGTTGATCTAGTGGGAAGAAAAAACAAATTACTTGAATTGCAATAGATCCTAAAACTGCTGGTTGCCATGAATGTTTAACATTTTTTAAAAAAGATTTTTTGCCTGGCAATCTAATTCTTAAAGTGAGTTAGATTATTGCTGTACAATGCTAACAATAATTTTAGCACAGATTCCTCGAGGGAATAAAGCGCCAAACTCGAGGACAAACACAAAAGCTCCATGCTCTCAGTAGGATTCAAACCTGCGACTCTCTAGTTCCGTGAGTGGCAAAAACAGTACCCTGGCGCTCTTGGCCACTGAGCTGGCAATAACGACAGTAAATGAAATGCTATCAGTAAGGGCCAATCACTGCGTTAGTTCACTGTAACAGATGCACAATGATGAAAATTTATTTTGGGCTCTGTTAAATTATTCTTACAGCCAATTGCAACAACGTCAGTTAAAATTAACTATTCGTTAAAGTTCGAGTTAAAATGTGTTGCATTGCACCAAGTGAGATTAGGACTTAACCAGATGTTAAATAGGAGTTAAACTTAAACTCTGGATGACGACGGTTTAGCTTCATGGTTAGCGAAGAAAAATGGCATTCAGAAATAAATTTATCGTAAACTAATTGGATAAACTAATTATCAAACAGATAAATGGAAAAGCTCATTCTGCAAACTATTTGGATAAGCCATTTGAATAGCTATTTGGATAAACCATTTGGATAGGATAATTATCAAACAGCTAATTGGATAAGTTAATTGGATAAACTATTTGGATAAGCTCTTTGGATAAGCTAATTAGATAAGCTAATTATCAAACAGCTAATTGAAAACAATCAGCCATATTGACCGGCAGTTTAATTGGAGCAAAACGAACCAATCACAGTCCGCATTACTCAAATTACATCCAGTTAGCTAACTGAGAGACTTAACTACAGTTGGTGCAACATTTCCCGATTAAAGGACTTAGCCACTCGTTAACTAACTGAAAGTTAGACCCGTTTTAACTGACATTGTTGCAACCAGCCGTTAGTGATATGAGCTGTTTAGCTTTTGCCTGTTTTTTTATTTATTTAATTAGAAAAACTCAACAAAAATTTTTAAATATTTGATCAATATATGGTTATCAAATTCCCCAAACTCAAAGGGCATTCTACTGGCACAATGCACTCAACATTTATTATAAAAATTAAAAATGGTACAAAAGATGGTGCTACATATGTTCAATATGTCCCCCTGGTTGCTTTCTTTGCACAAAACTATGTTTTCTACAGTTGAATGCAGGAAGACTGCCTTAATTCTTAGAACATGCCTTTGAATGCTCTCTTTTAGCTGTGGCAGGATTACAGTTTTTTTGCAGTAAACCCGATCCTTTAAGATGCCCCATAACCAGAAGTCACATGGGATGAGATCAGGTGAGTGAGAGGTCAAGCTGTTGGCTGAAAACTTGTGTGCTGATGAAGGTTTGCTGTAACACCTGTTGAACAATACAAGCAACATCGTCCTGCATGAATATTGTGTCCTGAAAGCATTGACATTGTTGAAATTCGGGGACCACACAGCTTGTACTCCTCCTTGTCGCTAGTTAATGCATATGAGATTGCCATCTCATTACAGCACCAACTATTGATGACCTTTTATACCATTTTAGTTTATTTAATAAATGGCGAGGACATCATCTGCATTGTATATTCTCAGAGTTTCATGCCAATTGCACAGGTAGAACGCCCTCTACAGTTCTCTGATTCAAGTATATACAAGGCCAAGTAAAAATAAGTTTCAAAACTGGATAGAGAAAAAAGTACTCACAAGGAGACTTCATGTACTCTGATTCACCGAATTTGATAAAAAAAAATTCTATGAGTAGCTTTCACCTAAATACCCACGCAAAGCCATTCGATGCACTTCTCAAAATTTACCAAGAAAAAAATTCATGAAGTTTATCACCAATGTATGCAGTTTATATTAAAATCCTATGCTACAATCTGGATATTTATAAACTGCACACATTGAAATAAACTGTACGAGTTTGTTTGTTTTTTTTTCTCAGAAAATTTCGAGAAGTGCATCGAATGGCTTTGCATGGGAGTTTATTGGGTGAAAGCTACTCATAGAATTTTTTTTATCAAATTTTGTGAATCAGAATATGTGGAGTCTCTTTGTCAGATTAATTGCCTGAACTTTATTTCATTTTCCAACTAATGACCCTGTGCACTCAGACACCTAGCCCATCGGCGTTACAGGTCCTCAAAAACCACAAAGACCTTTTGCTACGGCTGCATCAAGTGAAACAGATGGAAATAATTTTCATACATCGGTCAACTTGGATCACCCTGGCATTGGTTGCAAACTCTACAGGATGATCAGGATGTTCCCAATCTGTGATACTTTCCCATCCGTTGATGAATTTCTGAATTCAATGGAATATGACTTTCCATGACATACTGTTCTCACCATAAAGGATGAGATGCACTTCCACCTTTTTTGATGCACTTCCTTCGTGGAGAGTCCTTTTGGGTTGCAGAAAATGCACTATGATATACTGTTCTGCTTGCATACATTCGTTCAACATACCTACTATCTTTCATTGGCTGCTACCCACTGACCATGGGATGCAGGCATGCCACATGCATGATCAATTTATATCTAATTTAGTATTTTAATGTTTGAAGCTTATTTATTGATTTATCCTCACATGAGATTATTAGAAATTTTTTCATGGCCTATTCACTATTACCCTGTTCACACTACAAATCTTGATTATGATTGTTGGACTTGACGGAGGCTTAGACAAAAAATAGGGCGAACACCAGCAGAGATTTTTTTTACGTGTTTATATTTTCCATTGTTCAAATAGAACTACAGCAACAATACCATAAAATACAACAAACCAGATTTTATGTTTTTTTGGTTTAAAATTAAAACAATAGTAAACTGAATACTAAATCATTTTCTTCTAATAATGGACTTGAACTTTGCTTTCCATCAATGATCAATTCGCTGATCATGATAAAAAATGTAGTGTGAACGGAACGTGATTAAGTGAAACGTGATCATCATCTTCGGAACATATGTAATTTCACACACGTTCCTATAACCTGATCAAATCCTTACACACGTTCAAAGCTGATCAACTTCCAGAATCCAGTGCGCTCGCTAAGGTTTTCCTAATGGTGGAAAAATGCCGCTTCGCTATATAGTTAAGAGTTATATGAACTAATTGCACCGTCGGGCCATGAATAGTTAAAGTAGAAGGAACTCTATTTGCTCCAGAACATCAGTTATGAACTGAAACAAGAAAGAATCCAAGTTATTTTTATAATCAGAGAAGATTAGGTCGGCGGTAAAATACCTATCGCTAAAAGCTCCAGTGATGCCATCGAGGAGCAAAAATTATAACTCTGATCGTGATTAAGATTTTGCAGTGTGAACGCAAGGATTTGTCGATAAAGCTTGAACATGATTCACCTTGAATGTGCGTGTAAACTGATCATGATCAAGAATACAGTGTGAACAAGGTACTATACATGTACCATGCGTTTCATTAAAGTATAGTAGAACACCTAAAGCTGCAGGTGATAATGAAATCCGGTCCGAGATGTTAAAGGCCTTAAATCAGGATGGTATCCTGTGGCTGACTTGAGTGTGTCAGGTTGCTTGGATATTTGGACAGGCCCCTAAGCAATGGCAGACAGGAATTGTGACCCCTATCTTCAAAAAGGGAGAGCAGAGAGATTGCAACAACTATCGAGGCATCTCTTTGCTCAGCATTCCTGGGAAAGTGTACGCTAAGTGTCTGGAGAAGAGAAGTCGGGAAATAGTCGACTCCAAACTGTCGGGGGAGCAGTGTGGTTTCTGACCTGGCTGAAGCACGATGGATCACATCTTTGCTCTAAGGCAAATCTTTGAGAAATCCTGGGAGTATGCAAAAGAGGTCTACGCTTGCTTTGTGGACCTCAAAAAAGCATATGACAGAGTTCCTCGGGAGAAGCTCTGGCAAGTGTTGCAAGAGTATGGAGTGGATGGGCAATTACTGGTTGCTATCATGTCTCTGTAC